>ONZH01020724.1:0-51352 GCA_900303285.1 Rhinella marina | reverse complement strand
CAGTTGCCAATTAAAAGCTAGATATTGTATATTTCAAGGTACACAGCAGTAGTGCCAAAATATAGTTTGGTATGTAGCAGAGCACCTAATACACCACTAATGCCTCTCTCTGTCCCTACTCCAGCAGCTATCCCTGAATACAGCAGCCGTTCTCTGTAAAGTCTATATTGTAGTAAAGCTATCACTGAAGTCCACTGTAGTAGCCCTGATAAGGGCTTTTATTCACGCTCCTGCCTGTCCAACAGCTAAAATCTGTCTCTCCCTTCTCCAGCCTCTGTCCCTGACTAAGTTCACGCAGCATATGCGTACGAGCAGGAAGAGCTGAGTTTTTAATATTCGAGGTCACATGGTTTTTCCAGCCAATGCATGTAGACGCTGTTTTCGCGCTGCCAGCGTGCTCAGCGTGCCTGTCATACCCCCCCTGCATGTTGATTGGTGGAAAAAGAGCGCCAGGGAAGGTGGGAGGGGAAACGAATTCTAAGTGCGCCATCGCCGTTATACTCGATTGAAATCGAGTGTGCCGAATATCGTAGTATTCGATCGAATACCAGCTCGATCGAACACTACTCGCTCATCTCTAATGCTTAGCACTTGTTGGCCCTTTTGCCTTCACTCTGCGGTCCAGCTCACCCCAAACCATCTCGATTGGGTTCAG
The DNA here is from genome assembly GCA_900303285.1 of Rhinella marina. NCBI lineage: Eukaryota > Metazoa > Chordata > Amphibia > Anura > Bufonidae > Rhinella > Rhinella marina. The sequence continues at coordinate 50,697 of ONZH01020724.1, read as the reverse complement.
GTCTGGTGACTATGGAGGCCAGGTGATCTGGCGTAGCACCCCATCACTCTCCTTCTTGGTCAAATAGCCCTTACACAGCCTGGAGGTGTGTTTGGGGTCATTGTCCTGTTGATAAATAAATGATGGTCCAACTAAACGCAGACTGGATGAAATAGCATGCCACTGCAAGATGCTGTGGTAGCTATGCTGGTTCAGTATGCCTTCAATTTTGAATAAATTCCCAACAGTGTCAGCAGCAAAGCACCCCCACACCATCACACCTCCTCCTCCATGCTTCACGGTGGGAACTAGGCATGTAGAGTCCATCCGTTCACCTTTTCTGCGTCGCACACGGTGGTTGGAACCGAAGATCTCAAATTTGGACTCATCAGACTAAAGCACAGATTTCCACTGGTCTAATGTCCATTCCTCGTGTTCTTTAGCCCAAACAAGTCTCTTCTGCTTGTTGCCTGTTCTTAGCAGTGGTTTCCTAGCAGCTATTTTACCATGAAGGCCTGCTGCACACAGTCTCCCCTTAACAGTTGTTGTAGAGATGTGTCTGCTCCTAGAACTCTGTGTGGCATTGACCTGGTCTCTAATCTGAGCTGCTATTAACCTGCGATTTCTGAGGCTGGTGACTCGGATGAACTTATCCTCCACAGCAGAGGTGACTCTTGGTCTTCCTTTCCTGGAGCGGTCCTCATGTGAGCCAGTTTCTTTGTAGCACTTGGTGGTTTTTGCGACTGCACTTGGGACACTTTCAAAGTTTTTCCAATTTTTCGGACTGATTGACCTTCATTTCTTACAGTAATGATGGCCACTCGTTTTTCTTTACTTAGCTGCTTTTTTTCTTGCCATAATACAAATTCTAACAGTCTATTCAGTAGGACTATCAGCTGTGTATCCACCTGACTTCTGCCCAACACAACTCATGGTCCCAACCCCATTTATAAGGCAAGAAATCCCACTGATTAAACCTGACAGGGCACACCTGTGAAGTGAAGACTATTTCAGGTGACTACGTCTTGAAGCTCATGAAGAGAATGTCAAGAGTGTGCAAAGCAGTAATCAAAGCAAAAGGTGGCTACTTTGAAGAACTTAGAATATAAGACATATTTTCAGTTGTTTCACACTTTTTAGTTAAGTATATAATTCCACATGTGTTAATTCATAGTTTTGATGCCTTCAGTGTGAATCTACAATTTTCCTAGTCATGAAAATACAGAAAACTCTTTGTATGAGAAGGTGTGTCCAAACTTTAGGTCTGTACTTTAGATCATATTAAACTGAGGTAGATATTTACCTCACTGCTCTGAAGTACCTTGCCCTGTGTGATAAGGACAGGTTTTGTGTTTACTAATAGGACGGCGGCCATTTTATTTCTCCTAATGATTGCACCGTAGACATAATGAGCCATTATAACTAATGAAAGGTATTTGGGAATATATTTATAATAAAGTAATATTTAGGTATTTTCATTTTCTTAATTCCTGGGGAATCCCTTTAAGGGTGTATGGACACGTACATATTATGGCCTAATACAAACTCCAAGTAGTAGTAAGGAGCTGAAATAATGCACCATAGATATCTATAACTTTAATAAACCACCACATGCCTCTGAGGCATATAGGGGTAATATTATCAAAACTGGTGTAAGGAAAAACTGGCTTATTTGCCCACAACAACGAGTCAGATTCAGTCTTTTATTTTTCAGAACTCCTTTGGAAAATGAAAGGTGGAATCTGATTGGTTGCTATAGGCAACTAAGCCAGTTCTACTTTACACCAGTTAAACTCCACGGAGTTTATTTCTGTCAGGTTCATTTGGAATTTGACAAAGAACCATGGCATGTCGTATTTGGAAAAATAATTCTAAGCAGTAATACCGTTCTAATACAATAACATACAGAAGTGATATATGGGGGCCCATAGAATGTGTACGACTGTGCTCATAGCCTTCTTGTAGATAGTTGTCTATTGCATAAACACATATGACCCAGATCCCCACTTCAATGATACATAATCTTTGATGTTTTATCTTCCTACAGTCTTAACCTTTTTTACAAAACACAAATGGTGATATTAGCACATGAAAAAAAATATGAATTTAATAAAAATGGCAATAATAATCCGCTGGTGAATATAACTGGGTAATTATGTTATTTCAAATGTTAAGAGCCAAACAAACACTTCAATCAGACTTGGCTTATCTTCTATATGCACTTTTAATTATAATGCAGCAAGGTAGACTCTGATAAAACATAAATTACAAATAACCAGAAGTGCCATATTTTCCAGGGCAGCTACGTCTTTCCCACTTGAAAGAATTAACAAAATTGATTACTTTCTTACAAATGAGACTTCACGGACACCAATTTTAAATCCAGTGAATTATCTTTCTAACCCTATTAAGTGTTGTCATTTTTATGTGGTAAAACGCCTAGAGATTCTGCTTTATAATTTTCATTTCTAGAAAATCCACTTGTTGGATTAAAAATTAAGTGGAGTTGACATTGTCTCTATTTTTCTACCTTTATATCCCATTATCTTCTCCCAGAGGAATCCTTCCGTTAACATGTACTTGTAGATCTGAAAATGAATATTGAGCCTATATTAGCGTGATTTTTCTGGTGAGATTTTTCCTATTATAACTAGAAATAATGAAATAAAAATGCCTCAGAAGGAAAGGAAGATTGCAGTATGTCTACAAGCAATTCAAATTTTTTTTGACTGGGATGGAAATTGAGATTGCTTCTAAGCAGGGCATCACAGTATAATTCAATTGTTGAAGAATCTGCAATGAGGGCTGAAAAAGAAGAGCATTGCTATGAAAATATATCATTATTTTCTCAGGTTGTAAAAGTTGTGATTAATCTATTGGAAGAAAATGCATCAATTTAATGTTCTTCGTGCTATCTATAGTCAGATATCTTAAGACCATTTCATATAGTTCTTCAAAGTTTCAAAGTACTGTGTTATAATGATCATTGTTATAATGATCATTGCTCTGATTGATTGTTGATGAGCTTTCCTGTAGCTAAAAATTTTTAAAGGCCATTTGACAGCAAATTGGTATCTACACAACTGGCTGACCTGTTCTATGTGCGCTTGGCAGATGAAGGAATCTCTGATGGTCCTATGTTCATATGTGGCTGCATTGCTGAGAAAAATGATGTTTTAATATATGAAAATGAGCCTCTAGTAGCAACGGGAGTGGGGGTTGCCATTACTCCTAGAGACTCTTCTCTCTCTGCAACTTCACCCTATTCACTTTGATTGACAGGACCATGCAGTGAACACGTCATCACACCTGGCCCTATTAATCAAAGTAGAGAGGGTGCAGCAGTTTCAGAGAAAATGGAGTAGGTGTAATGGCAAGACCCCTGTTGCTTCTAGAAGCTCATTTACATACAGTACAGACAAAACGTTTGGACACACCCTCTCATTCAAAGAGTTTTCTGTATTTCCATTACTATGAAAATTGTAGATTCACACTGAAGGCATCAAAACTATGAATTAACACATGTGGAATTATATACTTAACAAAAAAGTGTGAAACAATTGAAAATATGTCTTATATTCTAGGTTCTTCAAAGTAGCCACCTTTTGCTTTGATTACTGCTTTGCACACTCTTGGCATTCTCTTGATGAGCTTCAAGAGGTAGTCACCTGAAATGGTTTTCACTTCACAGGTGTGCCCTGTCAGGTTTAATAAGTGGGATTTCTTGCCTTATAAATGCAAGAAATCCCGCCACAGAAAAGGAAGACAAAGAGTCACATCTGCTGCGGAGGATAAGTTCATCCAAGTCACCAGCCTCAGAAATCGCAGGTTAACAGCAGCTCAGATTACAGACCAGGTCAATGCCACACAGAGTTCTAGCAGCAGACACATCTCTACAACAACTGTTAAGAGGAGACTGTGTGCAGCAGGCCTTCATGGTATAATAGCTGCTAGGAAACCACTGCTAAGGAGAGGCAACAAGCAGAAGAGACTTGTTTGGGCTAAAGAACAGAAGGAATGGATATTAGACTAATGGAAATCTGTGCTTTGGTCTGATGAGTCCAAATTTGAGACCTTTGGTTCCAACTTTGTGCGAAGCAGAAAAGGTGAACGGATGGACTCTACATGCCTGGTTCCCACCGTGAAGCATTGAGGAGGAGGTGTGATGGTGTGGCGGTGCTTTGCTGGTGACACTGTTGGGGATTTATTCAAAATTGAAGGCATACTGAACCAGCATGGCTACCACAGCATCTTGCAGCGGCATGCTATTCCATCTGGTTTGCATTTAGTTGGACCATCATTTATTTATCAACAGGACAATGACCCCAAACACACCTCCAGGCTGTGTAAGGGCTATTTGACCAAGAAGGAGAGTGATGGGGTGCTACGCCAGATGACCTGGCCTCCAAAGTCACCAGACCTGAACCCAATCGAGATGGTTTGGGGAGAGCTGGACCCCAGAGTGAAGGCAAAAGGGCCAACAAGTGCTAAGCACCTCTGGGAACTCCTTCAAGACTGTTGGAGTACCATTTCAGGTGACTACCTCTTGAAGCTCATCAAGAGAATGCCAAGAATGTGCAAAGCAGTAATCAAAGCAAAAGGTGGCTACTTTGAAGAACCTAGAATATAAGACATATTTTCAGTTGTTTCACACTTTTTTGTTAAGTATATAATTCCACATGTGTTAATTCATAGTTTTGATGCCTTCAGTGTGAATCTACAATTTTCATAGTCATGAAAATACAGAAAACTCTTTGAATGAGAAGGTGTGTCCAAAATTTTGGTCTGTACTGTATATGAAAACATAGGGAGTCATTTACAAAAAAAAATGTTTGTTTTTTTTAGCACAGTTTTTATTTTTTACGGTGGTCACCTGAGGGGTTAGGTCATGTGATATTTTTGTAAAGCCGGGTGAAAGTTTCTTTTTTATTTATTTTTCTTTTACTTTTTATTTTTGCCCTACTCTGGGACTTCAACTTGTGGGGGTCTGATCCCCTCTTCATTGTATTACAATACAGGGTGGGCCATTTATATGGATACACATTTTATAAGTGGTCAGAAACTTGTAAATAACTCATGAAAGAATAAAGTTACGTTAAAACCAAGCACACCATTGTTTTTCTTGTGAAATTCTCAATAAGTTTGATGTGCCACACTCTTCCCATTGAAAAAACTAATGTTGGATCCAAAATGACAGACTCCAAAATGGCCGCCATGGTCACCACCCATCTTGAAAAGTTTTCCCCCTCCCATAGACTAATGTGCCACAAACAGGAAGTTAATATCATCAACCATTCCCATTTTATTTAGGTGTATCCATATAAATGGCCCACCCTGTACATTGTGTATTCGGGTCCTCTGGGACACTGCACGTACATAACAAAATTGCTTTTGTCTCAAGACAATGAGAACAGCTTTTCCTTTACTTGTCCTTCACTGAAGTATAATTTGATACTGACTGTGCCTATAGCAAGTCAGTGTAACTGAACAACTTAAAGCCGGAAAGGAGGACTTAGGGATTTGGAGGAGAAGGCAAGCAGGAACACCTGATGCAGTTCCAAGCAAGACTAAAAGAAGCAGCAGAGCACCCCAGCACAAAGAAATAAAGTTAGTTCAATAATTTTGAAAATGGTGCCACTGAACAGTACGGGGCTTTACACTTATGATCCGGGCAGAGGCCCTGGATCTAAGTGCTTAGGGTCGCCCCTGCATTTGAAGATTTTACTTTTCTAGCATTTTAGCCCTGTGGTACTATTTTAGGTCAAAACTTTACTGAACAATTGAACTGGAAAAATGTTTACCCTTAAAGGGGTTGTCCGAGTTATTTTTTTGTCCTTTGTATGTTTCTAACTAGTCAAATACAACAGCTTTTCCATACACTTTCTGCTTCTAAAGCTGCTTGTTTATCAGATTTCACTCAGGGTCACATGACCTGTGATGTCAGCTTGCCTCCGTGCTAATCTTGTATTCGTGTACAGAGCCTGTACACGAGACGTCACTGTGCTGGCCACGCCCCCCTGCTCTGCCGCTGCTGCTATCTGCTCCCTCCCTGAATTCTTTCAGATAAAACATTAACCCCTTCAGCCAGAACACACTGAAGGCTTTACAACAGCAGCTGCAGATGTAAAGAGACACAGGATCTGCCCTCCTCACCCTACAGACACAGAGCTGATACTGGAGCTGATCTGGAGGAGATCTGCAAAGCATTGTATTGTACAAGAAAGGTAGGGGAAGACCCTGTGTGTATTAGCAGTGTCATTGTACAGCTGGGACTTGTAGTCCTACACATACAACATGCTGCTGAGTATTCCAGCAGACAGACATGTCACTCAGGCCAGCTCTTGTATTCACTGCCTTTGCATAGCAGGAAGGGGGAGGGGCAGAGATTGTTATTAAACAAAGGCCAGAGGAGAACCAGGGAAATGAGGAAATATAGATTTTTTTTGCCTAAAACTTGCTTAACTTAGTTATATATTGCTGCCCATCAGATTTACAGTATTATACATTTTTTTTTCATAACTCGGACAACCCCTTTAAGTTAATTTGGAACAATGGTCCCTATCCTGTGGCTTTGCAAAGCTATAACTCCCAACATATTGTGACAGCTTCAGGAAAGTTGGAAACTAGAGATGAGCGAATCATTTAAATTTCGCTTTGACGAATAATTGACGAATTTCTGACAAGATTCGTTCTTAATACTAATTTATTCGGTCAAATTTGTTTAAAAAAATAATAGTTGTTTTGCGAAAATTCCTACGCAAATTATGAACATACATTCAGTTTTGTTAAAAGTACACAATACATAAGCATTAGTGTAGTGTACAAATTGCGTACAAATCCTTAGCATACTATTGACTCGCGATTGCGTCATATGCACGAGGCTAGGCCGCGGCGTACATTCTTTAGAGGCAGTTCATATGAGCTACAAAAGTAAGGTGTAAGCTATCTTGCTAAGTGCAAAATTTACTAAAAAACACCGTACAATAAGTGCATAATAGGACACATTGCAGAACCTGAAAAAGAATACACACAATGGGCTAAAGTGCTTGAATGTTGCTGAACCTGTAAACACATTATTACTAAAATACAGCAAAGGCATAATTATGCAAACATTTTAGTACAATCAATTTCACATTTGCAAGCCTAATAGGCTCAGATATACATTGAGTCTTTTCTCGTGGCTGCTTGGCATGATAAAACACTGGAACACATAGTCCAAAATTCAATTGTAATCCACGTGAGGTAATTTTGTAATCCAAACAGGTAACATGTAATCCACATGGATAATATAAAATAGTAGCAAATAGAGAATCCTTTTTGCAAAGGGGGCTCCCAAATAACCTGAGAAGGAGGGGGGGGGGGAATAGGCGTGCTTAGGCGCAACTGGGAATTTTCTGCAGAATGGGGGGAGGAGTCCTGACAAGCCATGGCCATCTGGGTGAGAGTCAAACAGGGGGCAATAAAAACAACATCATTGCCTCCTGTAGGCCAAGCTAGCTGCGTGGTGGAGCTCCACTGCCCTCTTCTTCCAGAAGTCGGACTTGACCGAGTCCGGGTGGTGGTCACGCTAGAGAGCGCTGCAGCCACTTGCGCCTTTACTTTTCCGGATTCTCCTGCCGGAACAGCAGGGGTAAGGACTTCTGGCTGCAGCGGTTGAGGCAAGGTTGCATCCAGTGTAGAAGCCCCAGCTCCCCTGGCTGCTGCTGGCTTCATTTTTCAGGGTAGTTGGTACTGGTGGATCACCGTGGACTGCAACGTAAATGATGAAGTCGTCAGCTGACCCAGCTGAAAGGACTGTGATGGTGGTGGGGGCAGTCCAGGGATCAGAGGCTCTGGCTGTGGTTTCTCCCTGAAACGGAGGGTGCCATCTGGTGACTCCTGTAGGCAGCGCACTGGTCCTTCGCCTGGTGGTTCCTCCAGCCAAACTTCTGGTGGTGATATAGGGACCAGGGGCTTAGATAATACGGTAACCCCGGTAGCAAAGGGGCCTTTCAGGGATGCCATGGGGGTGTATTCCACCTGATCCCCCACGTACAGGCTGTGATGGGGTTGGGGCAGGTACGGCCATTTCACTGACCTGCGGCCCACAAAGTACTCCTTGCTGTCCTCGTCATCCGCCAGGAAGCCAGAGCCTCGTTCCACAGAAAACCACAGGACAGTTCCCTTTCGCCGCTCCAGTGTAGGACCTCCCGGCCTCGGATGGTCCAATACTTGGATGACCCAGTCCTCCACCGTATTCTTGTAGTCCCATAGGGTCTGGGCATGGGCCGTCACTGATGCTGGCACAATCGGATTCTGCCAAATGGAAGGTGTTATTGTTGTTCTCCTCCTGGGTGGTGAAGTGGACGCTCCAGCCGCCTCCACCGCACCAGCCGCAGCAGCCGCACTAGCTGGCAAGGCGAATATCCGATGAGACTCTTTTGCACAGTTGTGACGATCTGATCTCTGGAGTGGATGGTGGTTCGAGGTACTCATTCCCAAAGACCATCTCTCCCCACTTTGGTCGCAGTTCTTTCGCAGTTCATTCGCCTGTTTGCTGTGGATCTTGTTCACGTCTGGCTTGAACTGGAGAGGAGGGCGGAGTAATGAGGGAAGAGTTTTCACTCCCTATACGTGCAAATAGTTAGTTCCCGGTGGGCCGGGCTGATTTTTCCTGCTTCTGAGGGGGGCGTATAGTTGGGCGAAAATTGGGGGCGAAATTGACAAAATCCGGATTCGCTTCGGAGTAGGAAAAATGGAGGATTCGATACGAAGCGGCGAATAGATTCGCTTATCTCTATTGGAAACCACTAATTTCCAGCTTTGAGTCAGTTTTGACTGTGAATTATTTATTTGACCATGGCTGCACAACACTATACGACAGCAGCACAATTTGTGATTGAGTTAACATAACATGGCGATTGGCTGCTCAGTTTTGCAATTTGCCATGTTCTGTTGTAATTGAATAGCTTTAGTTTTATGTGATTCTTGAACCTAGCAAAACCCTTTGTTCTCTAGAGACATTTTAACAGGAACATGTATCCTTAGTTCTAAAATGTATAATATGGTAATAAAGGACTAGTATACAGGAGGTGACCAAACGTCTGCTGCTATAGGTCACAAAATGTCATAAACAGACCACCCTGCCAACACATCTCATCTGACACTAGTTATATTTAGGAGGTCTATATACGCAATCATGCAAAATAACAAGTCATATACTGTAAAATATTTAATCTACCGCACACTGTACATATCTGATTATCTGTTTAACCACTGTCCACAAAAGAAAATCACACTAATGTAGCTGTGTCCTGAAATAATGGAGAAAGTATAGCTTTGAATTTGAGCTTGGCTTGATGTGAATTGTTATCTGAAGCCAGCTGCCTCCTTTCTGCCGGGACTCAGTACTATTTGTGTGGTTCATAGACCTATAATTGGAAAGCAGAGTTAACAAGAAGTTATCTGTAGGACAGTCCAGAGTGCTGTGGCTTTAGAAGAACACTGATAACCAACAAGGAACAAGATGGGTTTACTTCACCAAGGGCTTACTTTTTAAATGGATTTTAAGAAGAAAAATAAGTCCCTATCTGGTAGGATTTTAGGACCGAAGAGTATGGTAAGACTGATTACATATTGTTCTAGAATCATGTACATCTCTTGCTAAGCCAGACAGCTGCTGAGTTGTGAGTTGTATTTGCTGTTCTGATCCTCCATTTCTATGCACCTGCTAGCGAAGTGGCTGTTAAATGTAGAAACCATCTAAAAGGAATTTCTGAACTGGACTGCGGTTGAGACTTATACAGCAGTTATAACTTATATAGCAGTTATAGCAGATACTTATATAACTGTGTGCGTATGTGTATACTACATACAGTTGAAACCAGAAGTTTACATACACTATATAAAAAGACACATATGCATGTTTTTCTCAATATCTGACATGAAATCAGAATAAACCTTTCTTGTTTTTGGTCAATTAGGAATATCATAATTATTATTATTTACCAAATGCCAGAATAATGAGAGAGAGAATGTTTTAAGACATTTTTATTACTTTCTGCAAAGTCAAAAGTTTACATACATTTCATTAATATTTGGTATCATTGCCCTTAAACTGTATGACTTGGGTCAAACGTTTTGGATATCCTTCCACAAGCTTCTCACAATAGTTGGTCAGAATTTAGGCCCATTCCTCTTGACAAACCTGGTGTAACTGAGCCATGTTTGTTGGTTGCCTTGCTCGCACTTGCCTTTTCAGCTTTGCCCATAAATTTTCAATAGGATTGTGATCAGGCCTTTGTGATGGCCACTCCAAAACATTGACTTTGTTATCCTTAAGCCACTTTGTAGCCAGTTTGGCAGTATGCTTTGGGTCATTGTCCATTTTGAAGACCCATTTCCGCCCAAGCTTTAACTTCCTGGCTGATGTTTTGAGATGTTGATTCAGTATTTCCACATAATCTTTTTTACTCATGATACCATCTATTTTGTAAAGTGCATCAGGCCCTCCTGCAGCAAAACAACCTCACAACATGATGCTGTCACCCCCGTGTTTCACATTTGGGATGGTGTTCTTAGGCTTCCAAGCTTCTCCCTTTTTCCTCCAAACGTGACGATGTTCATTATGGCCAAAAAGTTCAATTTTAGTTTTGTCAGAACACGGGACATGTCTCCAAAAATGTAGGTCTTTGTTCCTGTGTGCATTTGCAAACATTAATCTGGCTTTTTGATGTTTCTTTTGGAGTAATGGCTTCTTCCTGGCAGAGTGGCCTTTCAGCCCATGTTGATACAGTATTTGTTTCACTGTGGATATTGAAATAATCTTACCAGCTTCTGCCATCATCTTCACAAGGTCTTTTGCTTTTGTTCTTGGGTGATATGCACATGTCAAAACAAAAAAACGTTCATCTCTGGGACACAGAACCCATCTCCTTCCTGAGAGGTATGATGGCTGGACATTCCCATCTTGTTTGTACTTGCGTATAATTGTTTGTACAGATGAACGAGGCACCTTCAGGTATCTTGAAATTGCACACGAGGTTGAGCCAGTCTTGTGCAAGTCCACAATTCTCTTCCTGATACCTTGGCGGATTTCTTTAGACTTTCCCATGATGCTACACAAAAAAGCAGTGTGTTTCAGGTGTGCATTTAAATACATCCACAGGTGTGTCTCTAATTAAATTAGATGGTGCCAACAAACCTAACAGAAGCTTCCAAACACATGAGATCATCATATGGGCAGTACAGAATTGTTTAAAGGAATAGTAATTTTAGTAATTTTACTTTTGACATTGCAGAAAGTAATAAAAATGCCTTTAAACATTTTTTCTCTCATTATTCTGGCATTTGGCAAATAATAATAATTATGGTAATCCTAATTGACCAAAAACAATTTGGATTTCATATCAGATATTAAGAAAAACAAGCATATGTGTCTTTTTATATAGTGTATGTAAACTTCTGGTTTCAACTGTATGTAGCTATCTTTAATTTGAGTAAGATGTCAAATATTGGAATTGATGAGATCTGCACACCCAGATTCTATAGGGTGCTCATAGAGGACACGAGGTCCAGACCCTCTCCTACTCAGTTTTGCCTCAGATCCCTTGAAAAAGGTCTATTATAGGCCATTTAAAGATATGCTATACATATGAAGTGTTGTATTATACATTACTTATGGATTAAATAAGAGCAATTTAAAACCAGTTGATGTGCCATAGATTCTCTGTTCGTAAGATGTAAAATACACAGCTGCAGCAAACTAATGTGACTTTCAATGGTTTTTGTTGCTTTAAAGCGGTTCTCCAGTTTTAGCCCAGATCCTGCGCCATCGCTCCAGCTCTCCAGGCTGTGCTCTGTTTACCCAGCTGCTGTGGTGATGTGACGTTAGCAACAAGTAACCAGAGCAGTCAATCACTGGCCTCAGTGGGGCAACCGATCAGGCCAGTGATATGCTGCAGTGGTGACATGTTGTTGATGTCACATCACTGCTACAGCCTGGCTGGGAGAACCAGAGTAGCGGCGCAGGATCTGTTAGGTAAAGGCCTCTTTCACACGAGTGAGTTTTCCACGTGGGTGCGATGTGTGATGTGAACGCATAGAACCCGTACTGAATCCTGACCCATTCATTTCAATGAGTCTGCGTACATTAGCAGGTTCTTTAACGCATCAGTTCTGCGTTGAGTGAAAAATGCAGCATGTTCTATATTCTGCGTTTATCACGCAGCCCTGGCCCAATAGACGCGAATGGGGCTTCAGTGAAAAACACATTGCATCCAGAAGCAGTCCAGAAGCAGTCCAGATGCGGTGCGTTTTTCACTTATGGTTGCTAAGAGATGTTGTTTGTAAACACGCATTGCACCCGTGTGGAAAAAGCTGAACGACTTGACCCAATCGCAGACAAAACTGACTGAACTTGCTTGCAAAATGGTGTGAGTTTCACTGAACACACCCTGAACACATCCGGAGCCAATCCGTATCGTTCATGCGAAAAGGGCCAAATACGTACCTGTTCTTTATTTCAGGCGGATCCCAGGGATTGTCCAGTTTCCTCCTGAACAGGACAACTTGAAATTGCCTCACCTTTAAAAATGAAATAATAAAATTAATGGTTACATTTTTTTTCCATATGACATGTTTTACTCCAGCTTTTGATATATTTGTAGCACAGTTTTTCTGTCATCATCAGCCTTGTATTTTCCAGCGCATACCCCACCTATCTCTTGTTTCTCATTAGGCTCCCTTTTCAACCTCAGATGTCATATTTATAGCTTGTTGTGAACGCTCTGATCTGACAGCAACCACTCTACATCAAACAATGCCGCTGCTTGTTTTCATTAGAGATTATGAGACCAATGACTAAGTGGTTCCATGTTTCAACAATATGTGAATTTCATGAATTTGCTATGAATTCTTTATATACGAAGCATTCAGGAGAATACGGCACTATGATGCAATGATGCTTGGAAGGAGGATGATAAAGTTAAACTCAGGCCAGCTGGGTGAAAACATACCTGGCACTCCCAGTTTTAATTAACCTGGCCAGCAGCCATTTGGGCATCGGCCCACCAGGAAGTTTCCCAGTGGTCATATGGCCAGTCTATCCTCTGACCAAATGTCACTTGAGTTTGGCAGAAAGTTTTATCCTATACTAATTACCAGGTAACAAGGTGACAATAGGAACTACATATGCTGAAAACTGTATAAAAGCATGAAAATTAAAATGTCTGCAAAAGTGAAAATGTTACTTGCTACATTTCCCCTAGTGATTTAAGAATCTCAAAAAGTTTTAAAACACTGATATAGTCAAAACTACAAGCACAATATATCTTCATATATTGCTGCCTAGAAATGCTGTTTCCACATATCTGACATAAACTATATCCTTCTTGAACATTTGTTAGCGGGAATAAAGCTTTGTCATCTAAAGTGACAAATAAGAGACAGCAAAAGCTTCTGGGAGTTTAGGAATGTAACATATTTGCATGAAAGATCATTAATCCTTCTGAGCAATATAGATGACATGTTAGATGTGGTGATTTTTATGATTTTTAATGTTGTTTTGCTATTTTCATGACTAGATGATGGGAATATATGAAATGTACCGACAACTTTTTGACAAGCATATGGTAGTTAGATGTTAAAATTCAGAATACTGGAAGATGTAATAATCTATGACAAGTACCAAATTAAAGGGAATTTGCGTGCTCAGATATTGATAACCTATCCTCAGAATAACTCATCCATATCAGATTGGCAGGGTTCTGACACCCCTGCCGATTAGCTGTTTGAAGAGGTTTTAGTGGGAGAGGAAAATGTAATTACACCACACGCCCCCTATAATCTAGACAGCGAGCAGGTTAACTGTGAAGAGGATGTGGCACTCTTGCAAGCACCATGGCCTCTTCAAACAGCTGATCAGTTGAGTTAGCGGGTGTTGGACCCTTGCCTATCCTCAGTATAGCTCATCAGTATTTAAGGACTGCAGAACCCCTTTAATGTACATCGAGACAAATTTTCTATCGTACAGCATTAGTCCTTTCACTGCCAAGGACATATCTAATAAATCATGACTTTACATGCTGGCAAACACTAGAATAGCTCATAAAAAAGGAAGTTGAGTACTCTAGTGCAATATTTGGCAAGTAGGATCAAATTCTTTACTTCCTGGTTCTGTCTGTGTAATGGGAAGGATAGGAGGGGGAAGTTGCAAGTGCTATCAGGTGGAAGGATCACAGCCTGATAGTCATCTGTCCCCTATAAAGGCTCCAGTGATCCCAAAGGGAGATAGAAGAACTTTTCTGTCTTCAGTTATCCATTTACCATGGAGAAACAAGAGTGGATACAGTACGTGTGCTTTCATTTCAGAAAGGGATCTATTTTTTCTACATGTAATCACATCTTCCACCTAATCAAGATGTTTGTTGACTGTGACTGGAATATTTACTTGCATCTGGAATCCTAAATTGGCCTATTAAGTTCTGGTGAATATGTGAAGATAGGGACATAAACAGTAGGCATTGGCATAGGTGGCAGGTACGAATTCTTTATCTTTTTTTCAAAGGTGCTGTTGGTCTTCGCCACAAGCTTGAATTTTATACTTTTTTTTTTTTTTTTTTACAATATGTTACACTTCAGTGCAAAATTGTACCAGGGCATGATTGTGTAGTGTAGGTGGCATCTTTCCAATGTGCCAGATGTCTACTTTGAAAAAATATTCAAATCCACATGCCAGCTTTCTGAGAGTGAGATGTAAATAGCTGGAATAACAAAAAATTACTAAATCCAGCACTTGTATGGTAAAATTATTCCTTTAATTGTAGTTCAATAAACCTTGTTGTATACAAAATGTAAGAAAGCCAGGTCTTGCTTGAAATGCATTTCAAGCTGCTAAGAACTCTTGGCATGACTAGCATCTCAAATGAAACCTATTGACTCTTTTATCTGTTTTAAAGGGATCCACATCAAGAAAATTAACATACAATGTGTTAAAGGAAAACTTGCATCAAAAATTTCTATTTTTGATAACAAAAAAAGGGGTGGATGGTTGGATATAATTTTCAAAGTCACTTCAGGTATTCTACTTCTTGTCAACTTCCTCTTTGTTAGGACTTTTAACACGGCAGACATTCTTGCTTAAAGTGTACCTAAACCTCTGCATACACTTTATTAAAACATACTGTATAGTAAATGTGCTAAAAATAATATACTTTAATTATTATTATTATTTTTTTAACTTTAGTTAAGTTCAGGTATTTATCGCACTTTCGAACCTGTATTCCCATATAGTGCTGTGTATGGGAGTACTGATAGCATTGCCAATCTATATTGTAGATATTATTATTTGTGTTGACTGCTACAGAACGACAATATACAGTTGTAATATTTGATGTTTAATGACATAGTACAGCCAAAAATTCTAAAACAAAGTCTTCCATGAAAATGGAGTTTTAAAGAGATACTGTTGTCTGATGGAAGTTTCCCTTCAAAATAGCTATGGTAACCAACACTATTGCAAGTGTAGAGTATAAAAATGATAGTACGGGGTATTCATAAAATTAAGATGGATGCAAATATAACATGGAAAATGCATTGACCAGGATACATAATAAATAATACAAAACAGAACAATTTAACCACCTAACTGTTTTCCCCTAGTCCAGCTCAGGCAGTTGGAAAAGTAGTTAACTGTTTTGCCCCCACTGGGCTCGGGCAGAAAGTGGAGGAGGGAGGGTTGCTTTAGATGCTGCTTTCTCCTGAATGGTAGCAGCTAGAAACAAGCAACTGGTCTTGTTTGAAAGCAGGCATTCCAGGCTTTCATATAAGACAAAACGACAGCTAAAGTCCTAGCAACAGATGAGAAATCACTGTTAGAAATAGAGTCGGGAATAATAGCAGGTAAAACCTGCTGTTGCTTTCACTTTCAGCTGCATTCACAGCATCCCGATTTCCCCTGTCCTGAAGATATTGCTGTCATTCTAGTATTGTCTGAAAGCTTGTAATGTCTGCTTTCAAACAATACAAAACCAAACCAGAGATATGAGCAGTTAAAGCAGATAAAGCAGCCCCCCCCATTCAGTCTGGAGGAGAAAGAGGGAGCAGCTACAGAACTGACAGGCTGCAGGAGGAGAGAAAAATAGTAAAAATATCTAGAAATGTGGCATTATCATCATTGTAGTGACATAATAAAATTATATTTTTTACCACAGAGTGAACACTGTGAAAAAATTCCACAAAATAATGTGAAAATTGCTGTTTTTTTAACCCTCCCCCGATTTGTTTTTCCCCATTTTTAACATGACTGTTAGGAGGTTAATAAAGTCATAGACATAGTTACAGTGATTGCACTCTTATGAGGAAAACATAATGACATCAGCAAATACACGTATAAATATATCAGCAGCAGCCTTACCAGAAAAGAACAATTCTCAATGCAAAACCCTCACAGAGGAATAATTATGCAAAATGCATTCTATCCACACGTGATCACGGCATCTAGTTGCGTCTCAACCCGGAAGCATTCGCTTCCGGGTGGTGTATAGACACCCCGTGTGGCCAATCGGGGTGTCTGTACACCATATGAAAACTGTAATCCTCGCTGGTGAGGATTACAGTTTTCAAAGTGCAATTCTTATTCTGGCCACTAGATGGCAGGCCAGGATAAGAAATGAGCAATTCTTGGATTTCTGAGTCTATAAAATCCATAATTGCTCATAAAGAAAAAAAAAAAGCCCCAATATATAAGCCCATATTTGAGCTTTCAAATAGTAAAAAAAAATAAAAAAAAATGTTAAAAAATATATAACAAATAAAAAAGATATAAAAGTTCAAATCACCCCCCTTTCCATATAATTAAAAAATAAATACCTAAATAACAATAAATATAGACATCATGGGTATCACCGTGACCGAAAATGCCCGTACTTTTAAAATATTAAAAAAAAATTCCAATACGGTGAATTGTGTGGCGGAAAAAAAGCGTCCAAATGGCGATTTGCCATTTTTTGTCGCTTTTTTTTTCTAAAAAAAATTAAATAAAAAGTGATCAAAAAGTCATACACACCCCAGAATGGTATCAATAAAAACTTCAGATCGTCCCGCAAAAAATGAGCCCCCATACAGCTCTGTACACATAAATACCAAAAAGTTATAGGGGTCAAGATTTGACAAGGAAAAAAAAAAAAAAGGCAATTTTCTAATTATTTTATCACTATGAAAACGCAGGAAAAACTATACATATTAGGTATTGCCGGATTCGTACTGACCAGTAGAATGAAAGTAATGGATCAGTTTTAATGCACATCGAACGCTGTAAATAAGAAACCCGTAGAACTGTAGCGGAATAGCGTTTTCTTTGCAATTTCACCCGGTTTGGAATTTTTTTCCCGCTTCCCACTACACCGTATGCAATATTAAATGGTGGTGTTGGAAAGTACAACTTGTCCCGCAAAAAACAAGCCCTCATACAGCTATGTGAACAGAAAAATAAAAGAGTTATGGCTGTTTGAAGGCAGGGAGCGCAAAACGAAAATGCATAACCGAAAAAACCTCCGGGCGCGAAAGGGTTAATGAACCGCCTCCAGAAAAATTAGACAATATTGAAAAGTTCCAGCAAATATAAAAAAAAGTTCCAACAATAAAGAAGATATTTTTTATCATTTAGACCCTTCAGAAACCTTGTGGCCAGCAGTAATATCCATAACAATCAAAAAACTTGATATGTCTATTTCTCCCCATGTACTTTAGGTCTTCTATTCCATGGAAGCTCAAACTATTTAAAGCCAAGACCTCCAAGATATCAGTTTGCTTCTTTTCAATATGGGCTAATTATGCAGTCAATCTAGTTTCTAACTTTCGAATAGCACTGCCAATGTAAGAAAGATCATACTATGTATAAGACGTGGCTTTCTTAAATTTTGCATGCAACATTTTTTATTGAACATGCTGGAATCATTTTACCAGAACAAGGATGAGTGGATTCATATGTGGGAGCATGGTCACAGCTAAACCTTCAGGTTTAAGAGGAGTTTAAGAGGTTTTCTCATCTGAGACACTGGTAGCATATTGTTAGGATATGCCAGCAATGTCAGATATGTGCAGGTCCCACCTCTGGAACCTACACCTATTTCCAGAACGTGCCCCTGAAAGTGAATGAGAGTGCACTGCTCCAAAATTAATGGAGAGCACATTGTGCAAGTGCAGCCGCCACTCCATTTACTTCAATGGTAGTGCCAGAGATAATCAGTAGTGCCAGAGATTTTTTGCAGCATTGGCATGCCAAGGGGGCAGTTCGCCCTGGGTTCCAGCTTTTAGGGGGCTGATAGATACAATGAGTGCTTCTATCATTACAGATTGTGGCGATCATTGCTAGAGCTCCAGAAAGCGAGCTTCCCTTCCCTCATCCAGACCGGTGCACTGAATGGTGATGGAGGATATGGTCTGCTCCCTGCTTCACCTTTCAGCACTGCAGGCACTGCAGGCACAGATCACACTACCAGACTGTGTAGGAGGAGCCTGGAGGGCCCAGGAATCTGCCTGTGCACTCCTCCAACACAGTACCACAGTGCAATCTGTGCCTGAGGGGAAAACTGGAGGTGATCAGATAATCAGGAATGGGACAAGGTGAGCAGTTACTGTTTTTTACATTTTTATTAACACAGCAAGAACATTACTTCTGTGAATGGGGCACAGAGAGGGCATTACTACTGTGAAAGGGACACATAGAGGGCATTAATTCTGTGAAGGGGGCACAGAAAGAGTATTACTACTGTGGAGGGGACACAGAGGGCATTATTACTGTGAAGGGGGCACAATGAGGGCATAACTACTGTAAGGAGGGCACAATGTGGGCAGAACTACTGTAAAAAGGGCACAATGTGGGCAGAACTACTGTGAAGGGGTGCAATGAAAGCATAACTACTGTGAAGGGAGAACAATGTGGGCATTACTACCATACGGGGCTGCAATGTGAGCATAACAACTGTGATGGGAACAATGTGGACATAACTACTGTGAGGGGGCACAATGAAGGGATAAGTACTGTGAAGGGGCACAATGTGGGCATAACTACTGTAAGGGGGGCACAATGTGGGCATACCTACTGTGAAGTGTGCAATGAAAGCATAACTACTGTGAAGAGAGCACAATGTGAGCGTAACTACTGTGAGGGGGTGCAATGTGGGCATAACAACTGTGAGGGGGCACAATGTGGGCATAAGCTTCTGTGAGGGGGCACAATGTGGGTGTAACTACTGCGAGGGGGCAGAGTGTGGGCATAGCTACTGTGAAGAGGCCCAATGAGGGTATAACTACTGTGAAAGGGGTGCAATGGAGGCATAACTACTGTGAGGGTAAACAATGATGACAAAACTACTGTGAGGAGGAAACATTTTAAAGTATGGGGGAAGGGGTGTCAGAGAAAGGACCCACGCCAGATGCCAAACACCTTAGGGACACCCTGGGGTGGGATTCAAATTTTTAACAACAGGTTCCCTACTCAACGACGGACATGCGGCGTCATGACACATGTTTACATATACATCACATATATGCAACACACATACACATAAATACATCATATACATGGTACACATGCATAAATACACCACATATACATTACACACACATACCACTCAACTTTTAAAAAGCCTAAGGAGCTAAACTATGGAATGGAAGGGCTCATCTCCAGCTGCCAGCCGGATCTGTAATTTTAACAACCGGATCTGTAGAACCTGAGGGAACTGGCTGAATCCCATGACGCCACTGTTCAGTCTCATAGACATGATTCAAGGGAAGCCAGACATGCGTGGCTGCTCTCTGCTCACTTTGGGGGTCCCATTCTAGAGATAGAGCCTCTAAGACCCACACTTAACCATCATTGGTAGCATATCCTAGAGCTATGCCACCAATGTCTCAGATGAAACAACCCCATTAAGAATTTACTTATGACTATAACTTAACTACAATACTATTTTTCCGTTATCTAGAAAGAACATTACTGTTCATATGACTGTAATGCCTTCATTTATTGCATATAACTCCCAGCTTTTTAGGTGAACACAACTGATATAACATTAGGAAGGGAAAATGCACATCTCTTGTCACACTGTTAAACACAAATTCAATAAAACTCAATGTGAAATCTCCACAAAAGTGTAAAACTTCAGTCAGTAAAGGATGATCCTGAAACTTTAAATGTATGTTGTAAAGAAAGCAATCATGTTGATTTCTCTGACAATTTATCATGTCATTGCAAACACAGCAGCAAGCTGAGCCCAAGTAAAGTATGTCGGCTCCCCAAGAGCAAGATAGGTGATGGCTGTGAATCAGTAAATTCTTTGTGTTGAAAATGAGATAATAGGATAAGAAATATTTAGGCCATTATATTCAATTACTGTTGCTTCACAAACCACTGGCCAATGCTTTACAATATTTACAGTAAACTAACTAAGCATAATATACGTCTTAAATGTATTGTTTTTTAATAGTCAGAACCCTTTTACATCGGCCGAGGATCGGGCCAATTATCAGGAATGAACATTCCTATGAACACTCATTCCTGATAATTGGCCCATGTAAAAGGTAATTACCCAACTAATGAGAAAAACAATTGTTTATCTGGTGATCACATCTTTTATACAGTACCAAGATCATTGTTTGTCGTCAGCATATCGGACTTTGTAGACAAGGATGTGCTACCAGTAATATGCAATGTGAATGGGGATGAATGATTGTAAAAATGATTGTTCATCCCCCTTTCACTTTGCATTGGTCCATGTGAAAGGCACTTGATCATTTGTGACTTGTATATTTTCATTTGGTACTAGTTTATTGGCCAAAATAAGAATACCCTTAAATATTGTAAAAGTAGTTCAAAAGGAAAATGTATTTATAAATTTAATTTGAAAATGACTAAGCAGTCAATATAGAAGTAGTTATAAAAAAACAGAATTTTCTCACACACAAACGTCTTTTCTGAATTGTCTGAGCACTGACTTATAACACTCCCTCTGCTCTGAACACTCCCCCTCCCCTTAATTGACAGGGCATGCTAGCATGTAAATATCATATACACCATGTACTATAGCTTCACCACACTGAGATAGGCACAGAAAGCTAATCTACATATAACTGCTTTCACAGCCACAATGTATGATTATACAGACACCAGTAACATGTGTCAGCTTATAAGCATATTAAAAACAAGTGTTTTTTTGTGGTGTTGCTATTGCTTAGTGGTATCGTGGCTTATCTTGAACATAGAGCTCTTAGGTTCAAATCCCAGAAAAGATATACATTTTCTTTTGTTTTTGTTTTTTTTCTATACTATAATAAATAATATGTAATCATATAATAATAAGGTCTTACTATATTGAGAATAGTGTTTTTTTGTTTTTGCTAAATCCTATTAACTACTTATGATATACTGTATATGATATATATGATATATATGATATATAATTATAATTATATATGATATATATATGATTATAAAGAAACCAGTAATTTATTAGCTTTCTAAAAGAAATATTCTCAATATAATATGGACATAGACTTTTCTTATGGGAAGAATGTGGAAGAAAAAAAAATATCTGAAAAAATGTTGCTGTCTCTCCCAAGATTTAAAGCTGGGATCTCTACATGCAAAACCAATAATTTAACTCGCAAGCTATAAAATTACCTTATAGAGGCATGCTTATAAGCTGCCACACATTACTGGTGTCTGTATGATCATATCTTGTGCCTGTGAATAAAGCAGTAATGTGTAGATTAGCTTTCTGAGTAGATCTCAGTGTGGTGAAGCTATAGTACATGATGTATATATTTACTTTCTAGCACACAACTCTGTTCGTATTATATTGAGAATAATATTTTTTTTTAGAAAGCTAAAAATTACTGGTTTCTTTATAATCATATATAATCATATATATCATATATAATTATATATCATATCATATATAATTATAATTATATATCATATATAACTAGATGTGCATTTCCAGGAGAAAATACATAGTGCTTGAAAATGGCGCATCTTTAACAGTGACTTCCAGAGTACACCTATAAAGGAGAACACTGACCATAGTTTAAATGTGACTCAGGAAAAGCCCCTTTAAGTGTGGCTTGGGATATTATCTCTATATATCTCTAAGCCTTCTCCACTATGTGTATGCTGTGCCATATATGGTACTGCCTATTTGCATATTGAGCTGTGATTGGCTGATTGGCCTCCACTCTAGCTTCTCCATTGATTCCTATGGAGAATTTTTGGTCTTTAGCCTGTGATATCTTAAAAACGACAAATCCAATCGACTTCAAAAATACATAGCACACCTGTCACCATCGAGGGCTTCGAAACGCACTTTGAACGGAGACTGTACGCCAAGCGGTTCGGGCTGTATTAATTGTAGAAATTCGGGAGAAGAATAAGAATTAAGAATTCGGATTACAATATATGTACTTGTCAAGCACTATGATTATATATAATTACTAGCTGAAGGACCCAGCTTTGCCCGGGTATATTTGATCTATTTCATTTAATGTTTGTGTGTGTGATGTAAAAAAATACAGAGAGTGACCTCTATAGCAGCCTGCCCCTTATAACTGTGACCTCCACAGCAGCTAGAGTGGCCACTGTCTTCACCCCAGAAAGCCAGACCTCACCGGCCATTCCCCCAAACGTGAAACAGTGCCCTTGGTTACCATGAAGACACACCACTAAACATGAGGCCACGCCCCCTGGCTCCGAGAAGACACGGAGGAGAAGCTGCCTGAGCGTGAGCTACTGAAAAGGTGGACATCCCTACGTCCATCCAGGCACTGTGCTGGACTGAGGACAGGGAGCCAGAAAACTGGACTGTCCAGCCTAAAGCCGGACAACTGGCCACCCTAACATCAGCCTGCCCCTAGGGTGGCCAGAGGTCCAGTTTTAGGCTGGACAGTCTGGCTTTCAGACTCCCTGTCCACTGTCCGGCGCAGTGCCTGGACAGACACAGGGATGCCCACCCTTTCAGTAGCTCACACTCAGACAGCTTCTCCTCTGTGTCTTCATGGAACCAGGGGGCGTGGTCTCGTGTTTAGGGGTGTGGCTTCATGGGGACCGGTGGTACGGCTTCACGTTAGGGGAAGGCTGAACTTTCTGGCTTTCAGACTACCTGTCCTCTGTCATGCACAGGGCCTGGATGGACACAGGGGGCATGGCCTCTTGTTTAGGGGTGTGGCTTCATGGGGACCGGTGGCACGGCTTCACGTTAGGGGAAGGCTGGACATTCTGGCTTTCAGACTCCCTGTCCTCTGTCATGCGCAGGGCCTGGATGGACACAGGGGGCATGGCCTCTTGTTTAGGGGTGTGGCTTCATGGGGACCAGTGGCACGGATTCACGTTAGGGGAAGGCTGGACATTCTGGCTTTCAGACTACCTGTCCTCTGTCATGCGCAGGGCCTGGATGGACACAGGGGGCGTGGCCTCTTTTTTAGGGGTGTGGCTTTATGGGGACCGGTGGCACGGCTTCATGTTGGGGTAAGGCTGGACATTCTGATTTTCAGACTCCCTGTTCTCTGTCATGCGCAGGGCCTGGATGGACACACGGATGTCCTTTTGAACAGCTCACTCTCAGACAGCAGCACTGTGCTGTCTGAGCATGAGCTGCAGGGAGAGAGTCACACTCCCTCCCACTCCTGCAGCTGACAGAAGTTGATTTTTACCTTCATTTTTTCAATCCCGGTCAGATGCGGAGTGGAAGGGGCGTGACCTGACTGAGTCGGGGGCGTGACTTAGTGGGACCTCGGGGTGGGGCTTTTAAGTCCTTCTTTTGAAGGTCGCCTGAATTACAGGCTGATGCCATAGTAATTTCGGAGGAAAGAGGAAAGAAAAATTCACATTTTATGAGGTAATGATTGATGATGAGTAAGTCTAAAACATAAGTTATATTTAACCAGAATACCCCAGTGTCATCCACAGCGCTCTGCCCCTTTAAAGCAGACCTAAAGCAGTGAACTGGCTAGGTTGTTATAGAAACCTGATGTGTGCCTGTGAGCTTCTATTGGCTGATAAGGGTCATGTGACCAGGCTACTATTGGCTAATGCATTTTTTGGGAATATCTCAGGAACGGTACGTCCTGGAGAGTTGAAAACTGTTCTAAAACCTTCCCGGACACCTGATGTACATGTATGCCAAATTTTGTGATTGTAGCTGCAGCGGTGCAGATTCCTTTAGCGGACATACACACACACACACACACACACACACATACACTCAGCTTTATATATTAGATATATATATATTATATAAACATATATATAATCATATATATATATCACTAGATATCAAGGTCAGCCCTCAGCTTGATGTTTAGCCCTGTCAATAAAGGGGAGGGGGTGTGACAGAGCAGTGCTCAGAATATTCAGCCCCGTCTCTGAGTGCTCGAAATTCTCATTTGCACAGATATCTCTGTTGCTATTTATCATACAGACAAAAGAAAGGTATAGTTTTAATCAGCATGATGAACCCTACCAGGCAGTATGTCTGGTTTAATAGGGTTGATCCTGGTGATCGAGCGTCTTTAACGTAAAACAAACTGAATGAAATGAAATCCAGCACCTTACTATTTTACTTTACAATTGCGTTGGAGCTGTCATTTGGGAGCACAAGTTGCTGACAAAAATTAGCTGAAATCCTATTTATAGATAAATCCAGTACACTTTGTAAGAGTAATTTGGGCAATTATTTCAGGAAAAGAACAGTATAATTTCAAACGTAAAATGTTACCAAGTAATTTGCCTATAATTACTTCTAATTAGTGTCATGTGTTTCTCTACACATAATTATACGCTCATGCAGGTCAGAAAATTTTTGACATATTATTAATTAATAGAGATGAGCGAGTAGTGTTCGATCGAGCCGGTATTCGATCGAATACTACGCTATTCGGCATACTCGTTTTTAATTGAGTATAACGGCGATGGCGCACTTAGAATTCGTTTCCCCTCCCACCTTCCCTGGCGCTCTTTTTCCACCAAACAACATGCAGGGGGGGTATGACAGGCCCGCGGAGCACGCTGGCAGCGCGAAAACAGCGTCTACATGGATTGGCTGGAAAAACCATGTGACCTCGAATATTAAAAACTCAGCTCTTCCTGCTCGTTCGCATATGCTGCGTGAACTTATTCAGGGACAGAGGCTGGAGAAGGGACAGATAGGTTTTAGCTGTTGGACAGGCAGGAGCGTGATTAAAAGCCCTTATCAGGGCTACTATAGTGCAGTACAGTGATAGCTTTACTACAATATACAGTCTGCAGAGAACGGTTGCTGTATTCAGGGATAG
This sequence comes from Rhinella marina, assembly GCA_900303285.1. Classification (NCBI taxonomy): domain Eukaryota; kingdom Metazoa; phylum Chordata; class Amphibia; order Anura; family Bufonidae; genus Rhinella; species Rhinella marina. Next base: position 25,413 of record ONZH01020724.1, on the reverse strand, counting down.
CTGCTGGAGTAGGGACAGAGAGAGGCATTAGTGGTGTATTAGGTGCTCTGCTACATACAAAACTATATTTGGCACTACTGTTCTGCGTTCTTTTTGGCTGCAAAACCCTGTTATATACCTAGAGTGTATATGCACCATCTGATCTGGCAGTATACGGCTGTGAATTTTATTATTTTTTTTAAATACAGTTTATTTGGCTCTAGTGTTCTGGGTTCTGTGTGCCTGCAATACCCTTTTTGTATACCAGGTGTAAATACCCACCGTCTGACCTGTTAGTACACGGCTGTGTACCTAGAAATATAAAAAAAAAAAAAGCCTTTTCATTGGCACCTGTACTTTGCGTTCTCTTGCAAAATAATTGTATATACGTAGTCTTCATACACACCGTCTGATCTGTTGGTACACGGCTGTGTACCTAGAAATATAAAAAAAAAAAAGCCTTTTCATTGGCACCTGTACTTTGCGTTCTCTTGCAAAATAATTGTATATACGTAGTGTTCATACACACCGTCTGATCTGTTAGTACACGGCTGTGTACCTAGAAATATAAAAAAAAAAAGCCTTTTCATTGGCACCTGTACTTTGCGTTCTCTTGCAAAATAATTGTATATATGTAGTGTTCATACACACCGTCTGATCTGTTAGTACACGGCTGTGTACCTAGAAATATATTAAAAAAAAAAGCCTTTTCATTGGCACCTGTACTTTGCGTTCTCTTGCAAAATAATTGTATATACGTAGTGTTCATACACACCGTCTGATCTGTTAGTACACGGCTGTGTACCTAGAAATATAGAAAAAAAAAGCCTTTTCATTGGCACCTGTACTTTGCGTTCTCTTGCAAAATAATTGTATATACGTAGTGTTCATACACACCGTCTGAACTGTTAGTACACGGCTGTGAAGGCAAAATATTGTAACCAAAAAAAAATAAAATGCGGAGGGGGGCTAGCGGAATCGGACGTGGACGAGGACGGGGGCGCGGAAATGCTGTTGGTGGCCTTGTTGAAGCCAGTGGGGATACAATGCATGCTGGTGAGGGTCAGCCAGGATCCCACTCATCCAGAATCCCTGCCTTTATGGGACAGTTAAGCAGGGGGCGGGTTACACCGCTGTTGAGGCCTGAGCAGGTTGAACAGGTGGTGCAATGGATAGCCGATAGCGCTTCCACACAGTTGTCCATCAGCCAGTCATCCACACAGTCTCACTCTGACCCTCCTTCCTCCACACCTGGCCAACAGAGTCATCCCACCATTGACCCCTCCCAGGAGCTCTTTTCGGGTCCTTTTTCAGATGTGCCGGAAGAATCCCAGCAGCTAGCACAGGAATTTGTTTGTAGTGATGCCCAACCACTTGAGTATTCGCCATCTCCTGCTGATGTGGACCCTGAACCAGCATCTGTTATCATGAGCGATGATGATGATGAGACGCAGTTGCCATCAAGGGAGGCTGTTGGAATGTCCAGTGGGCAGGAGGAGGAGCAGAGTGAGGAAGTGGAAGAGGAGGTGGTGGATGACGAAATGACCGACCCCACTTGGCCAGGGGTGATGTCCAGCGGGGAAAGCAGTGGAGAGGTGGTGGTCTGCGCAGCACCGAAAAAGGCAGCAAGAGGCAGAGGGATGTCCAGAGGCAGAGGGATGTCCAGAGGCAGAGGGATGTCCACAGGCAGAGGGATGTCCACAGGCAGAGGACAGTCCAGACAGAGAAGTGAGGCCACAGCCAGCAGGGCCGAAGCTGTTCCCGGCAGCGGGCAGTCGCGCGAAGCTCCCCCATCGAGGCCTCGTACTTCTGTGGTGTGGAGATTTTTTAATGTTTGTGCGGATGACAAACTGAGCGCGGTTTGCACACTCTGCCACTCAAAACTGAGTAGGGGCTCTGAGAAGAGCAATCTGACCACCTCAGGCATGCGGTGTCACTTGGAAGTCAAGCACTGGGCTGAGTGAGAGAGAGCAAACGCAATACAACCTGCGCCCGGTCTTGCTGCCACTGCCTCTTCCCCTTTGTTGTGTGCTGCCACTGCGGTCCAGACCTCCAGCCAGGACACCTCCACATCTGCCTCTGCCTTGGCTACTTTGGGGCCTTCTCCTTCAGCCTCCCCTTCCCCCGCCTCTTCGCCTGCACCTTCACACTCCTCGTCCCAACAACTGTCCATCTCGCAGGCGTTCGACCGCAGGCGGAAGTACGCCTCGAGTCACCCCCAAGCCCAAGCCTTAAACTGCCACATCTCCAAACTGCTGGCCCTGGAGATGTTGCCGTTTAGGCTTGTGGAGACGCAGGCCTTCCACGACCTGATGGCGGCTGCCGCACCTCGCTATTCCGTCCCCAGCCGCCACTACTTTTCCCGGAGTGCCGTGCCCGCCCTGCACCAGCACGTGTCGCGTAACATCAGGCGGGCCCTGAGGTACGCAGTCAGCGCAAAGGTCCACTTGACCACCGACTCGTGGACAAGCGCTTGCGGCCAGGGACGATACATCTCTTTGACGGCACACTGAGTGAATGTAGTGGAAGCGGGGACGGGGTCGCAAACAGAGACGGCCTACCTACCACCCCCGCCCAAGATTGCCAGCACGGGTTCTGATAAACCCCCCTCCTCCTCCTCCTCCTCTGCCTTAACATCGCCCTCAGCCGCTAGCTGGAAGCGTTGCAGCACTGGCGCGGGGAGACGTCAGCAGGCGGTGCTTAAGCTCATCAGCTTGGGCGACAGGAAGCACAGCGCCCCAGAGGTGAGGGACGCCATATTGCAGCAGACGGAGATGTGGCTATCGCCGCTGCAGCTAGGACCAGGCATGGTCGTGTGCGATAACGGCCGTAACCTGGTGGCGGCTCTGGAGCTTGCCGAACTCAATCACGTACCATGCCTGGCCCACGTTTTAATCTGGTAGTCCAAAAATTTCTAAAGACTTACCCCAACCTGGCAGAGCTACTGGTGAAAGTGCGGCGCTTGTGCGCTCACTTTCGGAAGTCAACTGTAGCTGCTGCTAGCTTAAAAAAACTCCAGCAACGCCTCCATTTGCCTGAACATGGGCTGTTGTGCGACCTGCCGACTCGCTGGAATTCCACCTATTCCATGTTGGCCAGGGTGTGTGAGCAGCAGAGAGCATTGATGGAGTACCAGATTATGAATCCACGTGTGCCTCCAACTCAGCTCCCTCAGTTTGCCAACCACGAGTGGCCATGGATGGCAGACATATGCGATGTACTGCGTATCTTTGAGGAGTCCACCAAGAAGGTCAGCAGCGAGGACGCTATAGTGAGCGTAACCATCCCGCTCCTATGCGTCCTTAAAGAATCACTCATCGCAATAAGGGAGAACGCATTGCACGCAGAGGAGACGGGGGTAGGAGGAGACGCAATGGAGCTACACAGTCAGACCACACTTTTGTCTGCTTCACGGTGGCAGTTGCAGGAGGAGGAGGAGGAGGAGGAGGACGACGTGGAGGTGGCTGTGGAAGAGGAGGAGGATGCTGGCGGCGAGGGTAGCAGTCAGGCTGTGTGCGTCCCATTGGTTCAGCGCGGATGGGGCGGAGAGGAGGCGGAAGAGGAAGAGGAGGAAATGGCAAGTGATCCTTCTGGTGGGGGCAGTGAGGTCATGCCTATTCAGAGTCTGGCACACATGGCTGACTTCATGCTGGGCTGCTTTTCCCGGGACACACGTGTTGTCCGGATAGTGGAGAACAAACTGTACTGGGTCTTCGCAATCCTGGACCCCCGGTATAAAGATAACGTCTCCTCTTTTATTCCGGTAGAGGAGAGGACGAATCGATTGCTGGAATACCAGAGGGAACTCGTGCAGAACATGATGGAGATTTTCCCACCCACCATCGCTGGCGGCAGAGAGGAGAGGGTCTCCCAGAGTCCCTCAACATCGATCAGGCCCACAGCCACCAGGGGAACAATCTCCAAGGTGTGGGACACGTTCATGGCACCCCCTCGTGCAACTTCCATCACTGCGGGGCCCGCTATCAGCAGGAGGGACAAGTATCGGCGGATGTTGCGGGAGTACCTGGCAGACCGTACCCCTGTCCTCCCCGATCCCTCGGCGTCCTACACTTACTGGGTCTCCAAGTTGGACACGTGGCTGGAACTGTCCCTGTACGCCTTGGAGGTGCTTGCCTGCCCTGCCGCCAGCGTGCTATCAGAAAGGGTGTTCAGCGCAGCCGGGGGCATTATAACCAATAAGCGCAGCCGCCTGTCAACCGACAGTGCCGACAGGCTGACGCTAATCAAAATGAACAGCAAGTGGATTGACCCGGACTTTGCTTCTCCAACAGTGGAAAGCAGCCAAAAGTGAAGTGCCATCTGTATGAAGTGCCATTTCCTCCTCCACCTCCTCCTCCTCCTCCTTAACCGCCGTAGAATTGCTCCGTAAATAAAAAAATTTATATATTTATGGCTCACCTCTTGGGCCTCCACAAATTAAGGTCCTTGGCCATTTTAAGAGGTCTCACCTCTTGGGCCGCCACATAATTTTAAGAGGTCTCACCTCTTGGGCCTCCACATAATTTTATCGAGGTCTCACCTCTTGGGCCTCCACATAATTTTATCGAGGTCTCACCTCTTGGGCCTCCACAAAATTTTTAAGAGGTCTCACCTCTTGGGCCGCCACATAATTTTTAAGAGGTCTCACCTCTTGGGCCTCCACATAATTTTTAAGAGGTCTCACCTCTTGGGCCTCCACATAATTTTTAAGAGGTCTCACCTCTTGGGCCTCCACATAATTTTTAAGAGGTCTCACCTCTTGGGCCTCCACATAATTTTTAAGAGGTCTCACCTCTTGGGCCTCCACATAATTTTTAAGAGGTCTCACCTCTTGGGCCTCCACATAATTTTTAAGAGGTCTCACCTCTTGGGCCTCCACATAATTTTTAAGAGGTCTCACCTCTTGGGCCTCCACATAATTTTTAAGAGGTCTCACCTCTTGGGCCTCCACAAAATTTTTAAGAGGTCTCACCTCTTGGGCCGCCACATAATTTTTAAGAGGTCTCACCTCTTGGGCCTCCACATAATTTTTAAGAGGTCTCACCTCTTGGGCCTCCACATAATTTTTAAGAGGTCTCACCTCTTGTGCCTCCACATAATTTTTAAGAGGTCTCACCTCTTGGGCCTCCACATAATTTTTAAGAGGTCTCACCTCTTGGGCCTCCACATAATTTTTAAGAGGTCTCACCTCTTTAGCCTCCACACAATTTTTAAGACGTCTCACCTCTTGGGCCTACAAACAATTTTTATTATGGCTCACCTCTTGGGCCTTAATACAATTTTTAAGAGGTCTCACCTCTTTGGCCTCCACTTAATTTTTTCGAGGGCTCACCTCTTGGGCCTCCACATAATTTTTTCGAGGGCTCACCTCTTGGGCCTCCATATATTTTTTTCGAGGGCTCACCTCAAGCTAACTTTGCGCACTCATTAAAATATTTTCACAACAAGGACCTAAGAGCCCTCGATGGGAGAGCTTTGTGTGGGGGCCTGTTATAGGGAAGAGATGCGGCCCTGCGGGCTCTAGCCTGCCTTCTCCATGAGCCTCTGGCCAGCCCACAGCCTCTTCCTGCCTTTTGCGGTCCTACGCATCCCTGAACATCCCCACTGCTTTACCTGCTAGACATGACACTGGGCCAGGTCGGGTCACTGACATCTCAAGCGCCAACAATTTGGGCATTTTAAGGCTTCTGCATGTGTTTGAGTTGTTTTTACATTTTAAAGAAGACATGTCTGACCACATCTCACACACACACACACAATGACAATTAGGGGTGGGGTCTATTTGCTTTCCCCTTTGCCTATGCCATCTGTGGTTGTCATAGGCAACGTGATTTTAAGGGGTGCAGAATTTTATCTTCTTTTTTGTCTAGTTTGGCTTGGGGTCCATGGCAATGTAGAGGAAAGAAGGTTTCCTTGTATGGTCTCACTTTACAGAGAGGTTAGATTGTCTTTGGAGTGTATTGTTGAGAGGCTGTGATAGTGGCGTAATAGTGCGACTTGGGCGCGTTATATGCACCCAGACATGCTTCTCCTGCTGTCCTAGTTGCATTCCAGCAGTGTTGGCATCCTTTTCTGAGGTTTCAGGGTGGACTTGGTGACCTCCAAGTGGTCGAATTGAGATTTCCAAGTGGCGAGCATTTTTTTCCCATAGACTTTAATGGGATTCGATATTTGGTCGAATAGTCGAATTTCGCGGTCTATTCGAATCGAATTTCGAACTTTCGAATATTTCACTACTCGCTCATCTCTATTAATTAAATGTTGATTTACTTGCCTATACAAGTATTCTTTGACTGCATTACAGATGCGCAAGGGCTGCTACCTGGCTTTCTACCCTTAGGCCTCATTAACATGACCAAGGGACACAAACCGCTTTGTGTCTGTGTTTCACAAAATGTGGTAAAAAATAGGACACACTGAAGGGCTGCTATGTGTTTCTGTATGCTTCTAGGGATCAATGGGTCAGCACCGCGATGCAGAGATCACACGGTCGATGTCCGTGTTTTGAGGCTCTGCGGTTTAAAGTCTGCAATACGGGCACAGAGGTCCCATGGTTGTATGAATGGGACCTTAATGTATTAAGAATGACTAGCCAGCAAAAATGCCACTTCATTCTTCACATTTATGCGACTGCACAAGTCCTTTGCTCCATGCATCCAGATATGACTTGATAAAGGTCCTGTTGGACCAAAATATTGTGAATTTATGTTAATTCTGGATTTAAGGATGCCTGAAATATGACTTTTGGATGAAGCACACGGCTGATGATCTATTGTCTTTATACAAAACAATGTCAAACTTGCAGCGCTCACCTGCACTTAAGTCCTCTGGAGCATGAACACAGCTTGGACTCGGCTGCAATATATCCAATGAAAACAAAGAAAAAAATTCAGCTCCTTAAATAGCAACTTCTTTATTTCAAGCGGTAAAATCCATCAGGAGTACAGTATATGTCTACGTATTTTGGACCCCACAATTTTTGTCGTTACTCATGACAAGTTACATTTCAAATGACCTTCCCTATATATCTGTGAACACCCAATCACACTCTTAATTGGAGTCACATGTTACACAGGGAAGGCAACATGCAAAACATGGACTTAAAAAACCAATGATCAAAAGAAAAAAAATTCTTCCTTCAAAGAAAAAAACAAAAACTTTTTTTTTAAACTTAATTCAAAGAGAAAAAAAAAATACAATTGTGCTGAAAAACAACGATGTGATATACAAAAAATAAAAACATCAATAATAAAAATTATCGATATTGCAGAACCACATCATATTTTCTGTTCAGGCCAGAGGGAGAGCAAGTGTGTATGTCTGCTAAAGGAATTCACACCGCTGCAGCTACAATCACAAAATTTGGCACACATGTACATCAGGTGTCCGGGAAGGTTTTAGAACAGTTTTCAACTCTCCAGGACGTACCGTTCCTGAGATATTCCAAAAAAATGCATTAGCCAATAGTAGCCTGGTCACATGACCCTTATCAGCCAATAGAAGCTCACAGGCACACATCAGGTTTCTATGACAACCTAGCCAGTTCACTGCTTTAGGTCTGCATTAAAGAGGCAGAGCACTGTGGGTGACAATGGTAAATGGATATTCCCAGTTACCATAAGTATAACTTATGTTTTAGACTAACTCATCATCAATCATTACCTCATATAATGTAAATTTTACATATTTACTGTTCAGTAGTAATAAAAGATGTTTTCTTCCACTGCTACCCACCTTCCTCCTAAATCAGGCATCGACCTGTAATTCCAGCCACCGTCAAAAGAAGGACTTAAAAGCACCACCCCTAGATCCCACTAAGTCACACCCCTGACTCAGTCAGGCCACGCCCCTTCCATGCTGCATTTGACCGGGATTAAAAATATTGGTAAACATCACCTTCTGTCAGTTGCAGGGGTGGGGGGAGGGTGACTTTCTCCCTGCAGCTCATTGCTCAGACTGCACAGTGCTGCTGCTGAGAGTGCTGCTGTGTCCATCCAGGTCCTGCGCATGACAGAGGAAGGGGAGTCTGAAAGCCAGACCGTCCAGCCTAAAACAAGACCTCTGGCCACCCTAGGGGCAGGCTGATGTTAGGGTGGCCAGATGTCCGGCTTTAGGCTGGACAGTCCAGTTTTCTGGCTACCTGTTCTCCGTCCGACGCAGTGCCTGGACAGACACAGGGATGTCCACCCTTTCAGTAGCTCACACTCAGACAGCTTCTCCTCCATGTCTTCATGGAGCCAGGGGGGCATGGCCTCATGTTTAGTGATGTGTCTTCATGAGAACTGGGGTCGCTGTTTCACGTTTGGGGGAATGGCCAGTGAGGTCTGGCTTTCTGGGGTGAAGTTGTACTTTCTAATGCCACCATGTAATATGGGATGCATGCAATGTAGTGGGAAGCAGGAAAAAATTCCAAATGGGGTGGAATTAGGAAAAAAATGCAATTCCTTTACAGTTTTACGGGTTTTGTTCTCATGGCGTTCCCTTTACAGCAAAACTGACCTATGCCCTTCATTTTCTGTGTCAGTTTGATTACAACGATACCACATATGTATAGATTTTATATGTCTAAATTGTTTAAAAATAAATGTAAAATTTGAAAAACATTTTTTTTTACATCACCATATTCTGACCCCCATAACTTTTTTATATACAGTACATCTACTAAGCTGTGTGGGGGCTCATTTTTTGCGAGACAATCTATAGTTGTTATTGATACCATTTTGAAGTGTGTGACTTTTTGATGACATTTTATTTCATTTTTTTGGGTAAGAGAAGCGATTTAAAAATGGCAAATTGGCCATTTTGACCCTTTTTTCCGCTATGCAATTTGCCATATTGGAAAAATATTTTTAGATTTTAATAATACGGACTTTTTGGATGCGGTGATGCCCATGATGTTGATTTTTTTGTTATTTATTTATTTCTTTTTTTATTCTATGGAAAGGGGGGGTTATTTAAACTTACATATTTTTCATTTTTTTTATATATTTTTAACATTTTTTAAAACTTTTTTATGATTTTGAAGCCCGTTTTTGAGCCTACAAAATCCATTGTTTTTTAAAATTCCTGCCACGACGTCACCGCGCTCACCATGTGGTGAGTGCAGTGACATCATCGCAGGTTCTTTTGCAGGTCCTGAAGAAAGAAGAGGATACCAGCTGCGCGATCAAGTGGATGAGGTGAGGGTTTTTTAAATTATTATTATTTTTAATCCCTCAATGGCCATTTTATTTAGCATTCTGTCTTATGAATGCTATTATTTTCCGATATAACCATGTTTGTGAATATATATTTAAGGCAATACATTTAAAGGAATGAAATTATCATGCGAAAGACTGTTTAAAATGTAATTTGGCGAAAAAAATATGGAAATTCCAATCAAGTCAAATATTTTTCAGTCAGAATTTTCTTAGATATAAATCTACAATTGAATATTATTACCATTGTTAATATTCATAGCATGGAGCGAAAATTCTCATTATAAAGATTATGTAAGTATGGTCACAGACACACACGCACTGTATACATATGTATGTGTTTAAAAGTGGGATAGAAATAGTCTTTTTAGAGTGTCAGTGTCTAGCCATTAAAACATACGGTCAGTCATTATAGGGTTAAGTGCCCCTCTATTTCCAGTTAGACATAATATTTGGAGTAGAGATAAGCAAAGTCATTGAGACTCATGTCGGGTCTGATACAAATCAGTTGGAAAATTATATTTGGGTACACATGAATTCAACCGAACTAAAAGTGCTTAGATTTCTCTGAAAAGTTGTGTCTGACATTTTGGGGTCTCCTAGTACTGTATGCAACCATTTTCAAGCTGATTAACAACAAGACAGCATTAGAAATCTTTAAGTGACAGTAAAATATATGGCTATGGGTTAACGCATGATTGACAGGGATAACAAATCGAGATGTGCTCCTGTCTATTTTTGGGATATTTCTACTGTTAGGATACCTCAGGGTCTCTTCAAATACGACATGGCGGCCCTCAAAAACCAAACGGCAGGCATGAGATTCAGTCAGTTCCCTCCAGTTGTCCAGATCCGGTTGTTAAAATTACAACTGGATCGGATAACCATGTTACCGGCTGAATCCTGATCCGGTGCTCTGGCGGCAGCAGGGCAGCTGGAGATTAGGGATGAGCGAACTGTCACGCGAGGTCGGCGTCGCGCTCCCTCTGCACGACGTCGCCGGACCTCTCCGCCCCCCTAGAGACGAGCAATAGGGAATTGAAGTGCTGGTCTTGTCAGCCAGCACTTCATGAGTTAATTCTCTGTTTGGGTTTAGCCATGTGGTGCTGATCACACCACATGGCTACTTTTACATATTGTTTGGACAGCTTGCTCCGCCTCAGGTCATGTGATGCTGGCCACATCACATGATCCTGGGCGGGCTATTTAAAGATGGCAACTGCCTCACTCAGATGCCTGTGATTAGTCTTCTGAGATCAGTGCTGTGTGTTGGACCTTGCTTTTGGATTATTGGTATATTGGATTTTGGCTTTGGACTTAGACTACGCTTTTGTGATTCCCCTCGGTATTTGAAGTGACCTCCTGTTCTTGACTTGGCTTGCTGACGATTCTGCTATTGTGTTTGTTTCTGTCTGTGTTCGTCTTTCCCTGTGTTCCCTTCCCTACCCTGTGCACATACTCAGCATAGGGACTGTCTCCAAGTTACGGTTTTGTCGCCTAGGGCATCTACTGTAAGTAGGCAGGGAAAGAGGTGGGGTTCAGACAGGGCACACTATCCCTTGTTTCCCTGTCGTGACAGAATCACAGGCCATACCTAATGGAGCCGTTGCGAGTACTCACGGACCAGATGAGTAACATGGCTCAGATGATCCAGGATTTGGCCGGGAGACTCCAACATCAGGAGCAGCTGCGGACTGCACCCGCAGTCGTTCCCTCCATGCCGAACCCCAATATTGAACCCCATGTAAAATTGCCCGATCGGTTTTCTGGGGACCGAAGGACTTTCCGTTCCTTTAAGGAAAGTTGTAAATTATATTTCCGTTTACGCTCACACTCCTCGGGTTCTGAGCAGCAGCGGGTAGGAATAATTATTTCCTTGCTGCAAGGTGATCCACAGGAGTGGGCTTTCTCATTGCCACCTGACTCCCCTTGTCTATTGTCTGTGGAGGCTTTTTTCCGGGCCCTAGGTCTTTTATATGAAGAACCTGACTTGGCCGCTGTAGCTGAAACTCAGCTCAGAGACATTCGGCAGGGTAACCGTCCAGTTGAGGATTACTGTGCTGAGTTCAGAAAATGGTGTGTGTCCTCTAAATGGAATGACCCTGCTTTGAGAAGCCAGTTTAGGGTGGGACTGTCTGACCATCTGAAGGATTTACTAGTTAGTTATCCTACTCCTGACACCTTAGAGGCGACTATGACCTTAGTTATCAAACTTGACCGACGGTTTAGGGAGAGACAAAAGGAACGTTCTGTTGCCCCTCAAGTTGCCGTGTTGTCCGAAGTTCCTCTTCAGAGCCCGTCTCCTATCAAGGTCCAGGAGGAGCCTATGCAGTTGGGAGTTACTATGAGGGATCAGAGACGCCTGAGAGGGGCCTGTTTTTACTGCGGTGAGATGAACCACTGGCTCCAGCAGTGTCCGAGACTTCTGCTCTCAAAAAGGTCTGTTCCTGGAAGTAAGGTACCCCCTGCGGTGGTAAGAAAGAAAATCTTGTTACCTATTTCCATTTCTTATAACCAACTCAAGAGATCTGGTGAAGCATTTGTGGATTCAGGTTCTGCTGCTAATTTTATTGATTATGATTTTGTGCAATCTGTGGGTGTGCCTATAATTCCTTTAAGGGAGGTAATTCAAATTATCGCACTGGATTCCACTCCATTGAATAATGGGAGAGTGGAGTTTTGTACTCCTGAGGTTGTATTAACTGTAGGAATTACCCATACTGAGACTTGCTCCTTCCTTGTATTAAAGGATTTACCTGCCGACCTTGTTTTAGGTCTGCCTTGGTTACAGGACCACAACCCTGTGATCAACTGGTTGGTAGGTGAATTGGAAAAATGGGGAATGAATTGTGACAAATGTTGTAGATCAGTATTGCAGTTGGGAGGTACCACTGAGTCTCTTTCCTTGCCCAAGTATATTGGCGATTTTTCGGACGTGTTTTCCATGTCCGAGACTGAGTTCCTCCCTCCTCACCGGCAATATGATTGCGCCATCGACCTTATTGAGGGATCCAAATATCCCAAAGGTCGCATTTATAATCTCTCTACTCCTGAACGTCAGTCCATGAGGGATTATCTCAAAGAGAGTTTGGCCAAGGGTCATATCCGGCCTTCAGTTTCTCCCATGGGGGCAGGTTTTTTCTTTGTTGGTAAAAAGGATGGAGGATTGAGGCCCTGTATCGATTACAGGGAGCTCAATAAAATCACTGTTAAAAACAGATACCCGTTGCCCCTTATTCCTGACTTGCTGAATCAGGTCCAGGGGGCCTGTTGGTTCACCAAGCTGGATTTGAAGGGGGCATACAACCTAATCAGGATTCGTGAGGGGGACGAATGGAAAACTGCGTTTAATACCCCGGAGGGTCATTATGAGTACTTGGTAATGCCTTTTGGGTTAAGTAACGCTCCGGCAATTTTCCAAAACGTTGTCAATGACATTTTTAGACCATTTATTGGGAAATTTGTAATTGTCTATATTGATGACATCCTGATTTTTTCTGCAGACTGGGAGAGTCACGTATCTCACACCAGGCAAGTGCTGGAAGTGTTGCGTGAAAACAAGTTGTTTGTTAAAGGGGAAAAGTGTACCTTTGGTGTTCAGGAAGTGGCCTTTTTGGGATACATTCTCACCCCTTTTTCTTTCAAAATGGACCCAGTTAAAGTACAGGCCATTATGGATTGGGTGCGACCTTCCTCTTTGAAGGCGCTCCAGCGATTTCTGGGGTTTGCTAATTTTTATCGTAAATTTGTCAAAAATTTTTCAGTGGTAGCCAAACCCATTACGGATTTGACTCGCAAGGGGGCTGATCTGGTCAATTGGCCCCCTGCAGCAATTGAGGCCTTTGAAAGGTTAAAGCAGTGTTTTATTAATGCTCCTGTGTTGGTCCAGCCTGATCAAAGTAAGCCTTTTGTAGTTGAGGTGGATGCGTCTGAGGATGGTGTGGGGGCTGTACTGTCCCAGGGGTCTTCCACCTTAACTAATCTTATGCCATGCGCCTTCTTCTCCCGCAAGTCCTCTCCTGCCGAGAGGAATTATGATATTGGGAATAGGGAGTTACTTGCAATCAAGTGGGCATTTGAGGAATGACGTCATTTTTTAGAAGGGGCATTTCACCGCATTACGGTCCTCACGGATCATAAGAATTTAATGTTTCTAGAATCGGCTAAGCGATTGAATCCTAGACAGGCGAGGTGGGCTTTGTTCTTTACTCGTTTTGATTTTTGTGTTACCTTCAGACCCGGGAGCAAGAACGTTAAGGCCGATGCCTTATCCCGAAGTTTCAAGGCGTATCAGCCTCCTGACGTCCCTCCTGAGCCCATCCTGCCAGCTGATATCATCGTGGCCGCTACCTCATCTGACCTCGCTTCTGAAATCTCGGCAGGACAACATCTTGCTCCCATTGGTACCCCCAATGACAAATTGTTTGTGCCGGCTCATTTGCGATTGCAACTGCTGGGTGAGTGCCATAATTCTGTTTTGTGTGGACATCCTGGCATCAATGCCACCAAGGAGTTGGTCTCTAGGCAGTATTGGTGGCCGTCAATCTCCAGAGATGTTCAGGCTTTTGTAACTGCGTGTAACACTTGTGCCAGGTCCAAGAATACCAAGACACGACCTATGGGTGAGTTACATCCTTTACCCATACCTAGTAGACCTTGGTCACATCTGTCCATGGACTTTATCACGGACTTGCCGTGCTCTGAGGGTAAAACCGTGATATTTGTGGTGGTTGACAGATTCAGCAAAATGTGTCATTTTATTCCTTTGTGTAAATTACCCTCTGCAAAGGTCTTGGCGTCCGTGTTCATGGATAATATTGTCAAACTGCATGGTGTTCCTGAGAATATCGTTTCTGATAGGGGAGTACAGTTTGTGTCTAGGTTCTGGAGGGCGTTCTGTAATAAGATTGGTATCTCTTTGTCCTTTTCATCAGCCTTTCATCCGGAGACCAATGGTCAGACTGAACGTCTTAACCAATCCGTTGAGCAATATCTCAGATGTTATGTTTCTGATAACCAACATGTGTGGGCCAGATTCCTGTCTCTGGCTGAATTTGCAATTAATAATCGTGTTAATTCATCCTCTGGGATGTCGCCGTTTTTCTGCAATATGGGTTTTCATCCACGCTTTAGCTCCTTTTCCCCATCTGCGTCGGTTGTCCCAGAGGTCAATGATTTTTCTCAAGAACTGTGCACAGTTTGGGCACAGGTTCAGTCGAACCTGGAAAAGGCCCAAGGAGTTCAAAAAGCTAAGGCTGATAGAAAACGTTCTAAGGGTGTGAATTTTAAGGTTGGGGATAAGGTATGGTTATCGACTAAAAATCTCAACATGAGGGTACCATCCTATAAGTTTGCACCTCGCTTCATTGGTCCTTACAGGATCACCAAGGTGATCAATCCGGTTTCTTTTAGGTTATGTTTACCCGACTCCCTTCGTGTTCATAATGTTTTTCATGTGTCTTTGCTCAAACGTTATGTTGCTCCCGTTGGTCCTGAGGAACAGTCTCCGCCTCCGGTTGAGGTAGCAGGACAAATGGAGCATGAGATTGCCAGAATTGTGGATGTGAGAAGGGTCCGGAATTCCTTCCAGTACCTCGTACATTGGAAGGGGTTCGGTCCTGAGGACAGGTCTTGGGTACCGTTGACCAGGATGCATGCAGACTCACTCATCCGAAAGTTCCATCTGCAGCATCCCGATAAGCCTGCTCCCGCTGGTAAGGGTCCGGTGGCCCCTCGTGAAGGGGGGGTACTGTCATGCGAGGTCGGCATCGCGCTCCCTCTGCACGACGTCGCCGGACCTCTCCGCCCCCCTAGAGACGAGCAATAGGGAATTGAAGTGCTGGTCTTGTCAGCCAGCACTTCATGAGTTAATTCTCTGTTTGGGTTTAGCCATGTGGTGCTGATCACACCACATGGCTACTTTACATATTGTTTGGACAGCTTGCTCCGCCTCAGGTCATGTGATGCTGGCCACATCACATCATCCTGGGCGGGCTATTTAAAGATGGCAACTGCCTCACTCAGATGCCTGTGATTAGTCTTCTGAGATCAGTGCTGTGTGTTGGACCTTGCTTTTGGATTATTGGTATATTGGATTTTGGCTTTGGACTTAGACTACGCTTTTGTGATTCCCCTCGGTATTTGACGTGACCTCCTGTTCTTGACTTGGCTTGCTGACGATTCTGCTATTGTGTTTGTTTCTGTCTGTGTTCGTCTTTCCCTGTGTTCCCTTCCCTACCCTGTGCACATACTCAGCATAGGGACCGTCTCCAAGTTACGGTTTTGTCGCCTAGGGCATCTACTGTAAGTAGGCAGGGAAAGAGGTAGGGTTCAGACAGGGCACACTATCCCTTGTTTCCCTGTCGTGACACGAACTTTTGGAAAGTTCAATTTGGCTGATTCGCCGAATTTTACAAAAAAATTCGCTTTGTGACTAATTACTTCACCATCGCGGCATCTGAGTGCAAAAACACTGTAATATTAACATAAAAAAAAAATTAAATCATACTTACCTCCTCCATTTGCTCACGATGGGCCGGCCGCCTCCATCTTGCTTAAAGATCTGGCCCGAAATCTCGCACGGCGCGAGATTACGTCATCACGACGTCCGGCGTGGTGGCGTCATACGTCACTACGCACGGGATTTCGGCCGAGATCTTCAAGCAAGATGGCGGCTGGCGGCCCGTCGCGAGCAAATGGAGGAGGTAAGTATGGATTTTTTTGTTTTTTACACTATTTCAGTTTAAATCGATTAGCTGACCCGAAGCACGAGGAAATTCGGCTTCTAGGCGAATCTAATTTATCCTGAAATTCGGATCGAATTCCACTTCATGGGATTCGATTCGCTTATCTCTACTGGAGATGTTCACTTCTAATGCTTTGCGTGCCGCTGATAGTTTAGCTCCCTAGTTGGATAGTATGTGTGTGCAGTGTATATATGGTGTATTTATGCATATGTGTACCATGTATATAGTGCATTTATGTGTATGTGTGTTGCATATATATGGTGTATGTATATGTAAACATGTGTTGTGACACAGCGTGTCCGCTATTGAGCAGGGAACCTGTTGTTAAAAATTTGAATCCCACCTCTGCCAAAAGGCACTCCTTCCATTTCCATAGAGTAGTTTACGATCACATGTGGGATGTTTCTGTAAACTGCAGAATCAGGGTAATGAATATTGAGCTTTGTTTTGCAGTTAAACCTTGCTCTTTTAGCTGAAATGTTGCGACTACATAGGTGAATAAAGTCTTTTTCTTTTCACTCATTTTTTGTGAGAGTGCTGATATATATATATATATATATATATATATATATATATATATACAGTACAGACCAAAAGTTTGGACACACCTTCTCATTCAAAGAGTTTTCTGTATTTTCATGCCTATGAAAATTGTAGATTCACACTGAAGGCATCAAAACTATTAATTAACACACGTGGAATTATATACTTAACAAAAAAGTGTCAAACAACTGAAAATATGTCTTATATTCTAGGTTCTTCAAAGTAGTCACCTTTTGCTTTGATTACTGCTTTGCACACTCTTGGCATTCTCTTGATGAGCTTCAAGAGGTAGTCACCTGAAATGGTTTTCACTTCACAGGTGTGCCCTGTCAGGTTTAATAAGTGGGATTTCTTGCCTTATAAATGGGGTTGGGACCATGAGTTGTGTTGGGCAGAAGTCAGGTGGATACACAGCTGATAGTCCTACTGAATAGACTGTTAGAATTTGTATTATGGCAAGAAAAAAGCAGCTAAGTAAAGAAAAACGAGTGGCCATCATTACTTTAAGAAATGAAGGTCAGTCAGTCCGAAAAATTGGGAAAACTTTGAAAGTGTCCCCAAGGGCAGTCGCAAACCATCAAGCGCTACAAAGAAACTGGCTCATGAGGACCGCCCCAGGAAATGAAGACCAAGAGTCACATCTGCTGCGGAGGATAAGTTAATTTGAGTCACCAGCCTCAGAAATCGCAGGTTAACAGCAGCTCAGATTAGAGACCAGGTCAATGCCACACAGAGTTCTAGCAGCAGACACATCTCTACAAAAACTGTTAAGAGGAGACTGTGTGCAGCAGGCCTTCATGGTAAAATAATTGCTAGGAAACCACTGCTAAGGACAGGCAACAAGCAGAATAGACTTGTTTGGGCTAAAGAACACGAGGAATGGACATTAGACCAGTGGAAATCTGTGCTTTGGTCTGATGAGTCCAAATTTGAGATCTTTGGTTCCAACCACCGTGTGCGACGCAGAAAAGGTGAACGGATGGACTCTACATGCCTGGTTCCCACCGTGAAGCATGGAGGAGGAGGTGTGATGGTGTGGGGGTGCTTTGCTGCTGACACTGTTGGGAATTTATTTAAAATTGAAGGCATACTGAACCAGCATAGCTACCACAGCATCTTGCAGCGGCATGCTATTCCATCCAGTTTGCGTTTAGTTGGACCATCATTTATTTATTAACAGGACAATGACTCCAAACACACCTCCAGGCTGTGTAAGGGCTATTTGACCAAGAAGGAGAGTGATGGGGTGCTACACCAGATGACCTGGCCTCCACAGTCACCAGACCTGAACCCAATCGAGATGGTTTGGGGTGAGCTGGACCACAGAGTGAAGGCAAAAGGGCCAACAAGTGCTAAGCATCTCTGGAAACTCCTTCAAGACTGTTGGAATACCCTTTCAGGTGACTACCTCTTGAAGCTCATCAAGAGAATGCCAAGAGTGTGCAAAGCAGTAATCAACGCAAAAGGTGGCTACTTTGAAGAACCTAGAATATAAGACATATTTTCAGTTGTTTCACACGTTTTTGTTAAGTATATAATTCCACATGTGTTATTTCATAGTTTTGATGCCTTCAGTGTGAATCTACAATTTTCATAGTCATGAAAATACAGAAAACTCTTTGAATGAGAAGGTGTGTCCAAACTTTTGGTCTGTACTGTATATATTTAAAAAAAATAGATAAAATGGACAATCTACACAAAAAATGAAATTTAAAATTTCACAATTTTTCTTTAATTCCTAAGTGTTTAAAATCAGGTTTGAATAATTAAAGGTGGGAATAGTTTCTAAAATGTAGTAGTTTATGGGTGTTTTCAAAGACACTTCAAAAGTTAATTTTAAAAAAGTCAGTTTTAGAAAAGTTCTTAATGTGATAAAAAATAAAATCACATTTGAAAAATGATGCCAAAATAATGTAGATATATGGTAAATGTTAAAGTGGTTTTCTGGTTATATTTTGTCATCTCATCTCACCTACAGTGGCGAGTCTAACAAGGGTAGAATAACCATATATATATTTGTTTTTAGCCTTAATGGATGAGCACTGTGCTCCCAGTAGAATTCTGTAGTGGGAACTTCTGGGATCAAGTGCTGTAGATTGGACAAGTGATCCTAGCCTCATTTCAACCCAGAGACTACTGGAGGGCGCACACACAACCTGCGAGCATTGTAGGTTGAAATGGGGCTAGGATAATTTTATTAGTTAAGAACTATTTTTGAAGTATCACTGTCTTAAAAGCAGAGAAATTTAAATTTAGAAAATTGTCAATTTTTTAAATTTTCAGTAAATTTTGGATTTTTAAAATAAATAAATAAATAAATGTAAAGCATATTGGCCCAAATTTACCACTAGCATGAAGTACAATGTGTCAAGAGAAAACAATCTCAGAATCATCAGAATCATCACACTGTAAATAGTAGGCCAAACTATTTTAAAAGGCACCTACATACAGTTTAATTGTTGTTTTTTGCTTTGTGAAAATAAAAATGCAAGTGTACAAAGCGTGTTTTTCAATCTAGAGGGTGGTTTTTTAACTCTCAGTGAAATAATAGTTCGAAATCTGGGAGAGAGCATCTCCATGCAGAACTTTTTTGCTATGAAAAAACAGAAATACAAGTATTTCCACACATTTCCAGTGTTTTTTTTTTTTGTAAAAAAGCAATACGAGTGTGCAACATGTGTTTTACAATACAGTGGGTTTACATGGCATCTGTAGACCTGTAGACAGTTCAAGTGTCTTTAAAAAAAAATTTCTTATGAAAATAGCAACACAGGTGTGCAATGGGTATTTTACAATCAAGAGGGTAGCATTTCAAATAACCGTAAATAGTAGGCCAAAATCTGTGACAGAGCATCTCCAGACAATTCAAGTGTTGGTGTGGGGAGGGGGCAATAATCTCATAGCAGGTTGACATCTTGTTTTACACTAGAGAAAGCTTTTTTTTTTAAAGCATATGCATATTTGAATGCAAATAAGACATTAAGCCCAAATCTGTTAGTGGCACCGATACTGCATTATTTTCGAAGTCCTTTGTCAGTAGCAGTGTCTTCAGTGTGTTTTTAGAAAGGAAGGACATTTTATTGCGCCTCTCAAAACAGATTTGAAAACTGTTCCATACTTTGTGTAACTGTGTAAATTGGGCCAAAAAATGTCATGAATACGGAAGAGTTCCAGACGAAAGACCCAGAGCCAGGCCTTGTCATAGGTAGTTGTAGTAGCAGCAGACATGATGGCATGTTGTATGGGCAGGCATTCTGACCCCATCAAAGCATAGTTTTCTGGAAGCTTTGTACCCAAACAATCCACATTTTTTCCCCATAACACAGTGTGTTTGAACACCATCTGCCTCTGATAAGGGACAATGTTTGGAAGCTTTGATATATGAAAAAGTATGTTTTTAAACACACTGTTTGTTAACGCTGTCAAACATGTTTTAACCATAGCTACAGTATGCATGTCAGTGTCACTCATGATTTACGTTTGCTGTCATGGTGTTCAAGAGCTTAGGAAGGGGGAGAGGGAAAAGTAAAAACTAATAGAAAATGACTAAAAAGAGATAGGTTTTCCTAAAAAGTATGAGCCCCAGGAGACTAGAGGGGGTTGTATACCAATTTCCAGGACAATTGGAGCCAATTTGGTTTGGCCCAAACCGATTCGGGTCTGAACTGAACCTTTTCAAAAGTTGAACAGAAACAGATCTCAGGAGGTTCACTCATATCTAAAATACACTTTTATCTAGCTCTATATACCAACTATTAAATGGCTTACATTAAGACAGAATTCTATGCAAGATTTGTGGCATAATTGTGGCACAAATGTCACATATTTGGCTTCACCCCCTTTTTTTTTTATAAAGCTATGTACCTAGCATGATAACTCATGCCCCTGTGTCAGAATAGGCGCCAATGATTTTTCTAAACCTAGATTTGCACCACATTTTGACACAATTTACAACAGAATCTAGGTGCATTGACATTAGTAAATGAGGGCCAATGTGCTTTTATTTAACATGTACAATGTTTCAATCCTTAAATGAGAGCTTACTCACAAAAAGAGCAAATTTTCCCTTCTATGTGAGAGTATTGGCTGGGCATTTACAGGTATTAGTAATATAGCATCTGATTTCATAATCAGTGCTGGTGTGCTGCTAACTTCACATTTTAGGTACCATCCCATGCTTTGTGTTCCCCAGTCATTAGAGGGGTGTCGTACAAGTAGCGGCATACTGTTGTATGGACAATCATGGTTATCATGTGGATCAACCTAGTATTTTAGAAGGTATAAAAAAGATCTTAAAAAAGATCTATAATAAACCCCATTACTTTACTTTTTGCATAGTGAAAATAAGACCTCAAGTCTCCATTGTAAAATGTAGATTCAAAAAGGGTCGACGAGTCATAAGTTTAAATGAAAAAAATAATAAGTGTAAACAGGGGCTGGCTGGCAAATTTTAGCCCGGGGGGCAAGCACAGAGCACTGGCCCATGAGTAGCGCCCCACCTTAACCTGTTTAACTCCGCCTACCATATAAAGGCGGTATAGGTAACTGGGCTTTAAATCATTAAAAGGCGGCAGCCGGTTGTGTTTTCATGTTGGGATCACACGCACATGTGCAATCCCAGATACAGAACATGAGTCCGTAGCAACAGCCTGATGATTAGAGGGGCAAGATTTACCAACTCCTGAGCTGAAGAGACTCCATAATGGGATCTGATCAGGAAGCTGCTTCTTTACCGGACAAAAAAGTTTTGCATGCAGGACTTTTCTGTCCGGTCTTTTTGACAGAATCTGTGACAGTGGCCCGAACTCAGATGTGAATGAATGGTATTAGATTGAAGTATAGTATCAGATGCACGTATAACACACATATACAGAGCAAGAACCAAGATCACTACATACATACACCAGAACCAGACCTATAAGTCAAATACTGCACAAGAACCAAGTTCACTACATGAATACAGCACCAGAACCAAACCAATGAGTCAAATACTGCTCCAGAACCAAGTTCACTACATATATGTATATCACCAGAACCAAACCCATAAGTCAAATACAGTACAGAACCAAGTTCACTACATATATATAGCACCAGGACCAAACCCATAAGTCAAATACAGTACAGAACCAAGTTCACTACATATATATAGCACCAGGACCAAACCCATAAGTCAAATACAGTACCAGAACCAAGTTCACTACATTCTCTGCATGAATACAACACCAGAACCAAACCTAGACGTCAAATACTGCACCAGAACCAAGTTCACTACATATAGATATATATCACCAGAACCAAACCTAGAAGTCAAAAACAGCACCAGAACCAAGTTCACTACATGAATACAGCACCAGAACCAAACCTAGAAGTCAAATACAGTACCAGAACCAAGTTCACTATATATATATATATATATATATATATATATATATATATATATATATATCACCAGAACCAAACCTAGAAGTCAAAAACAGCACCAGAACCAAGTTCACTACATGAATACAGCACCAGAACCAAACCTAGAAGTCAAATACAGTACCAGAACCAAGTTCACTATATATATATATACAGCACCAGAACCAAACACATAAGTCAAATACAGTACCAGAACCATGTTCTCTGCATGAATACAACACCAGAACCAAACCTAGAAGTCAAATACAGTACCAGAACCAAGTTCACTATATATATATATATACAGCACCAGAACCAAACACATAAGTCAAATACAGTACCAGAACCATGTTCTCTGCATGAATACAACACCAAAACCAAACCCATAAGTCAAATACAGTACCAGAACCAAGTTCACTACATAAATACATTACCAGATTTTAAATGTTTAGTACAGATACCATCTGAGTAGTCAGGTCAGTCCTCGCCATATGAAACTACAGCTCCCAGTATGGCCTGAACAGCAGTAAAGGGATGCTGGGAGTTGTTGTTGATACCACCCATCATCAGATCAGCTGTAGATCATCCAGGTGACTATAGCTCCCATCATACACAGTCAGTAGCAGAATAATCACTTCCATCTAGTGACTTACAGGTGTCGTCTCCTCCTGAGTTTTTCTCCATCTGGTTCAGACCACCATGACGACTTCTCCCGTCCACAATTCAGCTCTGCAGATTTTGCTGAGAAGATCTCTTCAGCTTCTCTCTTTATCAACACATTCGTATCCTGCAGACTGACATAGACTCATCTCAGTGCCACATGCTGTGCCCTGAATATAACATCAGCATTAGTGCTACACACAGGGCCCCCAATGTTAGTGCCACATACTCTGTGCCCTCTGTATACAGTGCCATATGCTTTGCGCCCTTTGTATATAGTGCCACATACTCTGTGGCCTCTGTATATAGTGGCACATGCTCTGTGCCCTCTGTATACAGTGCCATATGCTCTGTGCACTCTGTATATAATGCCACATACTCTGTGCCCTCTGTATACAGTGCCATATGCTCTGTGCCTTCTGTATATAGTGCCACATTCTCTGTGCCCTCTGTATATAGTGCCACATGCCCTCTGTATATAGTGCCACATACTCTGTGCCCTCTGTATACAGTGCCACATGCCCTTTGCCCTCTGTATATAGTGCCACATACTCTGTGCCCTTTGTATATAGTGCCACGTGCCCTTTGCCCTCTGTATATAGTGCCACATACTCTGTGCCCTCTGTATACAGTGCCACATGCCCTTTGCCCTCTGTATATAGTGCCACATACTCTGTGCCCTCTGTATATAGTGCCACATACTCTGTGCCCTCTGTATATAGTGCAACACACTCTGTGCCCTCTGTATATAGTGCCACATGCCCTTTGCCCTCTGTATATAGTGCCACATACTCTGTGCCCTCTTTATATAGTGCCACATGCCTTTTGCCCTCTGTATATAGTGCCACATACTCTGTGCCCTTTGTATATAATGCCACATACTCTGTGCCCTCTGTATATAATGCCACATACTCTGTGCCCTCTGTATATAGTGCCACATACCCTTTGCCCTCTATATACTGCCATATGCTCTGTGCCCTCTGTATAAAGTGCCATATGCTCTGTGTCCTCTGTATATAGTGCTGTACGCCCGGTGCCCTCTGTATATAGTGCCTCGTGCTCTGTGCCCCCTGTATATAGTGCTACATGTTTTGTGCCTTTTAAAAATAGTGTCTCTTTGATGTGCCCCCTTTATGTATATGCTTCTATCTGCCCCCTGAATACAGCGTACACGCACTGTATTATAATACTCTGCAGAAGCTAGAATGTAGTGGGTAACAAAAGGTGTGACATGGTTACATGTTGCTGAAGGTCAAATGACAAGAGGTATAATAGATGCAGTGGATACAGATATATATTATATACAGCAGTGTACTGATATGTGAGGTATGAGGTATAAAAGATGCAGTGGATACAGATATATAGTATATACAGCAGTGTACTGATATGTGAGGTATAAGGTATAATACATGTAGTGGGTACAGATATATAGTATATACAGCAGTGCACTGATATGTGCAGTATAAGGTATAAATTACACTTTGTATTTCAAATATCAGTACACCACTGTATATATTATATATCTGTACACACTGCATCTACCGGTATTATACCTCATACCTCACATATATAGTATATACAGCAGTGTACTGATATGTGAGGTGTAATAGAAGCAGTGCACTGATATCTGTATACACTGCATGTATTATACCTCGTACCTCACATATCGGTACACTGCTGTACATACTATATACCTGTACACACTATATCTATTATAACTCATACCTCACATATCATTACACTGCTGTATATATTACATATCTAGTTACTGCATATATTATACCTCATACCTCACATACCAGTACACTGCTGTATATACTATATATCTGTATATACTGCATGTATTATACCTCGTACCTCACATATCAGTACACTGCTGTATATACTATATATCTGAACACACTGCATCTATTATACCTCGTACCTCACATATCAGTACACTGCTGTATACACAACATATCTGAACACACTGCATCTATTATACCGTATACCTTACATATCAGTACACTGCTGAATATACTATATATCTGTACACACTGCATCTATTATACCTCATACCTCACATATCAGTACACTGCTGTATATACTATATACAGTATCTGTATCTACTGCATGTATTATACATTTATAATACATGCAGTATATACAGATATATAGTATATACAGAAGTGTACTAATATGTGAGGTATGAGGTATAATACATGCAGTATATACAGATATATAGTATATACAGCAGTGTACTGATATGTGAGGTATGAGGTATAATAGATGCAGTGTGTACAGGTATATAGTATATACAGCAGTGTACTGATATGTATGAGGTACAGAGATGAGCGAGTAGTGTTCGATCGAGCCGGTATTCGATCGAATACTACGCTATTCGGCATACTTGATTTCAATCGAGTATAACGGCGATGGCGCACTTAGAATTCGTTTCCCCTCCCACCTTCCCTGGCGCTCTTTTTCCACCAATCACCATGCAGGGGGGGTATGACAGGCCCGCGGAGCACGCTGGCAGCGTGAAAACGGCGTCTACATGGATTGGCTGGAAAAACCAGGGACAGAGGCTGGAGAAGGGAGAGATAGGTTTTAGCTGTTGGACAGGCAGGAGCGTGATTAAAAGCCCTTATCAGGGCTACTATAGTGCAGTACAGTGATAGCTTTACTACCATATACACTCTGCAGAGAACGGCTGCTGTATTCAGGGATAGCTGCTGGAGTAGGGACAGAGAGAGGCATTAGTGGTGTATTAGGTGCTCTGCTACATACCAAACTATATTTGGCACTACTGTTCTGCGTTCTTTTTGGCCGCAAAACCCTGTTATATACCTAGTGTGTATATGCACCATCTGATCTTCTGGCAGTATACGGCTGTGTACTTTTTTTTTTTT
>ONZH01020723.1:0-34165 GCA_900303285.1 Rhinella marina | reverse complement strand
GAAAGTACAACTTGTCCCGCA
Organism: Rhinella marina; assembly: GCA_900303285.1. Taxonomy (NCBI): domain Eukaryota; kingdom Metazoa; phylum Chordata; class Amphibia; order Anura; family Bufonidae; genus Rhinella; species Rhinella marina. The sequence continues at coordinate 34,144 of ONZH01020723.1, read as the reverse complement.
AAAAACAAGCCGTTATCTGGATATGTGAACGGAAATATAAAAAAGTTATGACTCAAGGATGATAGGAAAGAAAAATGAAAATGCAAAACGAAAAAAAAAACCTCTGGTATCCTAAGGGTTAAAGGGCATAGGAACTGACAGGGCAGATTCTAGCTCTTCTGCTGCCTGAGCCAAAAATTTAAATGGCGCCCCCTTCCATTAAAAATTAGTATGAAAGCCAAGTAGCCACAAATTCCGAGACTGTCCTGCCAAATCTGGGGGCGGTACAAGTACAGATAATGTTGTTGATATCACCTGTTACATAGGACTGCAGGTCACATTTACTACATTATCTGTACTCAGAGTTTTATCACTGTGTTACACCTGTGGTGTTTACATAGGACTATGTAACAGCATAGGTAACACAGTGATAAAACTCTGAGTACAGATAATGTAGTAGATGTCACCTGCAGTCCTATGTAACACCACAGATAACACCAAACTCCAGCACGGCTCCTCTCCGTATAGCAACACAGCTCTCTGCTCCTCTGGCTCCTCCCCACTGGTCACATGGGCAGATGGCGTCAGGAAGGTCCTTTAGCCCAGCACCATCTATGCCGTGGATGCACGGGTGAGCGGACCTACGGGGAAGGGGGGGTGGGTTCTGCAGAGTAAATGTAGTAAATGTGACCTTCAGTCCTATGTAACACCACAGATAATACAGGGATAACTCTTTGAGTGTAAATAATGTAGTAGGTGTCTCCTGCAGTCATATGTAACACCACAGATAAAACAGTGGTAACTTTCTGAGTACAGATAATGTAGTAGATGTCCCCTGCAGTCCTATGTAACAGCACAGATAACACAGTGATGGCTATCTGAGTACAGAAAATGTAGTAGTGTTAACTGCAGTCCTATGTAAAACCACAGATAACACTAGTGCTGATAATGTAGTAGTGTTACCTGCAGTCCTATGTAAAACCACAGATAACACTAGTGCTTATAATGTCGTAGTGTTACTTGCAGTTCTATGTAAAACCACAGATAACACTAGTGTAGATCATGTGGTAGTGTTACTTGCAGTCCTATGTAAAACCACATATAACACTAGTGTAGATCATGTGGTAGTGTTACCTGCAGTCCTATGTAAAACCACAGATAACACTAGTGTAGATCATGTGGTAGTGTGCCTCCCTGTGCCTCTCCCACGGGACTCCATGCTGGCGGAGCTGTCTCCTCTTCCGTCTTCTTCTTCTTGCCCCCACAAAACGTCCTGATGCAGCTGCGTCAAGACATAGGAACACTGTGGGCATGGTGATGGTGACACACACAGGGGGACAGACACACACAGGGGGGGACAGAAACACACACAGGGACAGAGGCAGGGACACACAGGGGCAGGGACACACACACACGGACAGACACACAAGGACAGGTACACACCAAGGGACAGGGGACACACATAGGGACAGGGACACACACAGGAACACACACAAAGGGACAGGGACACAGGGACACACCAAGGGACAGGGACACACAGGGGCACACACAGGGACACACACAAAAGGACAGGGACACACAGTGACAGGGACGGACAGGGACACACAAACACAGGAACACACAGGACAGGGACACACAGGGACAGGTACAGTACACACACAGGGACAGGGACAGACACACACAGGGACACACACAGCTAGGCCTCACCAAACTCCAGCATGGCTCCTCTCCATACAGCACAACACAGCTCTCTGTGCTCCTCTGGCTCCTCCCCCACTGGTCACATGGGCGGATGACGTCAGGAAGGTCCTTTAGCCCAGCACCATCTATCCGTGGATGCACGGGTGAGCGGACCTATGTGGAAGGGGGGGGGCGGTTCTGCAGAGTATATGTAGGGGGTGGGGCCTTCCAGGCCCCCCTGTGCCCCGGGCCCCATAGCTGCTGCGTGGTCTGCCTATATTGGCAGTACGCTACTGATTACATTCAACTGCCAAGGGTTGGTAAGTATGAGGATATTCTGGTATGTGTGGATCTCTTCTCAGGGTGGCCAGAGGCTTGGTCAGTTACTAGGGCAACTGCCAAAAATTAACAACACCTCTAGCTGGAGGGAAAGGGTAAGGTCAAGAATTTGGTAGAGGAGGGTGCTGTTTCAATTTTTATATAGAAAGAATGTTGAGCCTGCTCACTCCACTATAGTTCTGGTTGGGTGCTCTATTAAATGGACAAACCCACTTTGTCCTGGAAAGGTATCATACAAATGTAGTATTAAATAGGCACTCCCATCTGGATTATGAGGAAAAATACGCAAACATTTATTACAACTAGCTAGCATAAAAATAAAGATTGATATATTGTATACAACCAAAAAATGTTAGCCACTGAAGAAGAGGTCAGCAGACCTTGAAACGCGTTTGGCATATACTGGCATTATTGGCACATCAATCACCCACCATCACCGCTCACCTGTCTTTTTGCCAATCGCAGTTTGACTATCGTACAAACCGTGCGATTCGGCTGATCAGCGGCGCTGCAAATTACTCTGCGATCAACAGATCCCGGGAGAGCACGCGAGAAGGTGTCATGTGGGACGCCGAAGACTCTGGAGAGCGATTCTGGCATTTGCTGAAAAGCTTCTTGTGCCGACCGGAGAGAACTTTTACCAGCACCACATGTTGTAAACCTGCAAGGGCTTTTCGCTGGAATCATTCTATACTGCAATACCCCTTATAGACACCACTGGGGACCCCTCGGTAGGTATATCTTGGGACGATACATATAACTGTAAGTAGGGGACCTCCCCAACACTGGAGTACTAACTCCCCCATAATTCCTGCAAAGAAACTAACAATGTATCGTGGTATTGAAATCAGAATGTTGGTTATGATTCAACTGAATTGACATTTGTTATAAGGAAACCATATATATACATTTTCTTCATTGTACATATTTTCCTACTTAAAGGAACATTATTATTTATCTACAAAACCCGATACAAAGACAGCAAGAGGTCGACAGGACTTATTGGTTATCGAACCCTGCAAAGATGATCATAAGCGCTATATTTTATTTATTTTATTTTTGATTTTAATACTTATATTCATTTTTTGGTTGTATACAATATATCAATCTTTATTTTTATGCTAGCAAGTTGTAATAAATGTTTGCGTATTTTTCCACATAATCCAGATGGGAGTGCCTATTTAATACAAATTTTTGCCTCAGGCAGCACGAAGGCTATGTACTTCCCTGCCGCTGACCACAAGCACTGAGGGAAGGGGGGCCCAAGTTGAAACTTTTCACCAGGGCCTATGAAACTTTAGCTACACCTCTGATCATTTGGATCTTACATACAGTATTTTCAAGTACGTAGTACTATGTATTGTTCTCTATGCTGGTTTTAAGCTCTTGTTTTATTTGATCGGAAAGATTCTGTAAAGCAAGTGCTTGAGAGGCCGAGGCAGTACAAATCCGTGTCGTCCAAACCAAGAACAGTCCAGAGGGAAATGATCAAAGTTGCTGAAACCAGATGGTGTGACCCTTGGATCCCTGGAGTTTGGCACCACATATCAAGACTATTACTACTTCAGTATTATACAGGATCTACGTAACCCATCGATGGAATGTCTTATCTGCAGAAGTTCCAAGCAATCAGGGGTAGCCATTTGTTTTGGCCGGGACCCTTAATAGTGAATGACATCCTACAATGCCCTGGTCCATGGGAGCTGGTCAGATGTAGCTATGCAGGTGTGACGATCAACATAAGGAGCAATTTTGTGTTCAAAAGGAGGAAATGTGAAAGTAAATTAATTTTGACCAATTTTGTATGAACAAAACTGTTGCTGCTGTGTCACTGTGTCAGCTGTATTACTGTTATGTCAGCAGTTTCGGACAAATGCCTTATTTTAAATATAGAACTCTTTAGGTCATTCTCTGTATACTGGAGTGATGACCACAGGTGGTCAAGGCATACCCATGCCTTGCAAGAGTTAAAGTCTAAGACATCCCATTCTCATGACACATATGGTAAAGTGTTGAATTGTAATTTAGACAGTAAAGGGGTAAACCAGGCTTTGTTGGTATAAATAAACCATCCTGAGACACTGCAGGAGGAGACTCTATTGAAACCCATTCACGTTCGTGTGTGCATTTTGTCTTCTCCCGGCCGGGGTAATTCTCCCTACGGTAACACTCAGTATGTTTCAAGAATGAGATTTTAACCTTAATCTGGCACCTACAGACAATGATGTTATCCTAACTCTAGGATATTGAAAATATTTGCCCTTAACACCTGTTTCCTAACTATATATTACAGCATGCCTTGTATATTATTTCAATATTTAATGAAATTTGGATTTTAGAAATTTCTATATTCATATAATGTTTACGCTATTGTGTAACAGAAAAACTATTGAAGTGTATAGATATACAGTAAAAATGGATCTTTCACACATTGTACCTGAAGTGTACCTCTTTGACCGTTCAAAAAGTTGGGAGGTATGGATACTGATTCCTAGTGGCAAGCGTCTTGCTCTCTATTCTTATCTGAGCAGCATCATCCCTTGCTGTGCTCCAGTTGCTATCACTTGTTATTGGATTGCTACTATTTGGATTTGACTTCAGTTTGACTCGGACCTCTCTCTCTGCTTAGTGATTTTGTACCCCATTTCCTGTCTGGTTTGACTCTTGGCTTGAATAATGTTGACCACTCTCTGTCCTGTGAATTGGTACTGTATTGACCTTCTCGCTTTTGACGCATTTCTGTTCAACCATTCTCTGTGTGTTGGGTTACAGTTGTGTGAACAGGTCCCTGCAGTTTTTACTGCGGGTGCTTGGTTTGGTTCTGAGGAACTGAGCAGAGGTGACACCAGCACTCCTACTCTCAAACAAACCCTATATGATCCTGCAGCCATAAGCCTTTCATCTGTCCTCTACTGCTTCCAAAAATGCTGTACATTCACTAGGGGGAGAGCCTGTAAGAGTATAACTGCAGAATCAAAGTACATAGGGTTTCTTTGTAACCTGTACCAATGGAGACATATCTGTCCGTAATTGAACATATAAACTGGTAGGATATTTTGTGAGATAAAAAGCCATTACAATACAATCAGCTGACCCACTCTTTCATCAATCTATAATCTACTCTGATCCATCAAAATTAAAAAGGCACATATTAGATGAAAAGTCTTAGTCATATGGATACATGCATCAGGGGCAGACATACCGCCTGTGCTCACATTTGGAGATGGCAAGACTTTTTAGTCATGTTGCCATCCCATCTGCGACTGGACCACTGCCACAGCTGTATACTGCGGCGGGCACGGGAGCCCATTTTTCCGTGCCCAGCCACTGACCACTGTCATAGGCTTCAGGTCTAGTAGGCCTGAGGCCTATGCAGTAGTAAAATCCGGGTGCAGGTGCGCATGATGACGTCATTGCACGTGCCTGTGCCAGGATGTAGCACAGTGATGTGTGCACGCCTGCCTCACCATCCCAGCCTGTACCAGCAGCGAGTGAGTGCTGGGACACAGGTGAGAATTAGATTTTTTTTTTTTTTTTGAGTGCCAACTTTGGGGGACATTACTGACCAAAAGGGGGGTTACTGGCGGACATATTACTAAAGGGAAAGTGGGGGCAGTGTGGGGGGAAATTACTATGTGGGGTAGTGTAAGGGGAAAATGACTATGAGGGGGCAGCGTGTGGGGAACCTGACTATGTGAGGGCAGTGTGGGAGCAAATTATTATGTGGGGACAGTGTGAGGAGAAAATGACTATGTGGGGGGATATTACTATGTGGGGGCAGTGTGAGGGGAAAATGACTATGTGGGGCAGTGTGGGGGCAAATTACTATGTGGGGGTAGTGTGAGGGAAATATTACTATGTGGGGGCAGTGTGAGGGAAAATGACTATGTGGGGGCAGTGTAAGGGGAAAATGACTATGTGGGGGCAGTGTAAGGGGAAAATGACTGTGGGGCCAGTGTGAGGGGAAAATGATATGGGACTTAATCATTTTCACCTCACACTGATATGGGGACCTAATCATCTCATATGGGGGTCTAAGCATCTGATATGAAGGTCTGAGGATCTGACAAGGGAGTCTGAGGATCTCATATGAGGGTTTGATCGGATATGGGGGTCTGAGGGTCTGATATGCAGGTCTGAGGATCTGATATGGCAGTTTAATTTAAAGAGATGATTTGAGGTCTGATATGGCGGTTTGATCTGAAAGGAAGAGGGAGGAGGGAAGAGAGATTTTTTGTGCTGGTGTACATTATAGGTCGGCATTTTTCTACTGCCACTCATTGTAAGGAGAATTATTACTACTAGGGGGACGACAGGGAACATGATTACTAGTATGGGCTCTATGGAGGCATTATTACATTTGGGGCAGAATAGGGACATTATTACTATTGGGGGCACTGTTAACACTGCGTGCACTCTGGCAGATAATTATTTCTATTGGTGGGACCTTCGGAACCACTATTACTGTGGGGGAACACCCTTTCACAGTATCAGCTTAGCACAATTATTTTTGGGGAACATTATAGCTAAACTCATTGCTGGAAAGGGTTAACGCTAAAACTAAAATAACACATTTTTATTGATAATCACTTAAAACATGGGTAGGGATCAAAATCAATTCAGAAAAGTACCAGTGTGTGAAGCTGAGGTACTATCAACACCAGTACACTGTGTCTCATCTGCGGGGTGAATTTAATGTGACCTTTTTTACAACAGGAGAAATGTCACCCCAGTGAGACACACATATACAGTGGGTCGAGTGAAATGCGTGTCCAAACCGTGGTCCTATACTAGGTGTCACGAGTGGGCTTGCGCCTGGAATCAGACGCTCTGCGCGGCTTTCTAAGTGACATGTTTGACAGGCTTCCCTGTGGTTTGGGTGCTGTTCTCCACACTCCTTCCCCTCAGCTGTTGCCGCTTGGCAATTAGCTTTCTGCTATTTACCTCTTCCTCTCCCAGTATCCCTTGCGGGTTATATCTTCTACATCCCTGATTGAGAGTGGTGTGGATCTCGGCTGAGATCCAGTTGCTTAGTTCTACTTAAAGTTAAGTGTTTTCCCTTCCTTTGGTTATTCCCGTTTTGAGTCTCTTGTTCCTCCTTATGCTTGGAGGAACGGGTTACTCTCTTGTGTCACTAGACTGCAGGGTGATCTAGGGTATATCAAGATTAGGTTCCTGCGTATGGGCTTTCCTACCACCCGGGTTAGCTCATACTGGTAGCCAGCTAGGGCCTAGTCTTAGGGTCCCCTGCAGGAGGTGACCAGTTCCCTGGTTTTGTCTGTTCCCATCCTTCTTACGCTCGGTGTGGCCTTTCCCCCCACACCAGAGCGTGACATTATAACCCGCCAACAAACAAAAATTTATGTCATTTTGTGCTGACATGGATGCTATTGCTGCACTGGCTGAACGGCTGCAGGGACTCTGCTTGGAGGTGGCGGACATCCGCAACCAGATTCAGAGACCACCGGCTGGTGGTTCTGGGGGTGCTGAGTGGCAGGCCTGTTTGGAGCCTAAGGTCCCCCTCCCGGATAGATTTTCTGGGGAATGTGATAATTTTGTTCTATTTAGGGAGGCGTGCAAATTGTATTTCAGACTGCGGCCACGTTCTTCTGGTAATGAGGAACAGAAGGTTGGTGTGGTCATCTCGTTGCTTAAAGGGGATGCGCAGTCATGGGCCTTTTCTCTGCCGACCGGATCGCAGTCTCTCCGGTCAGTAGATGAATTTTTCAAGGCTTTAGGGATTATCTATGATGACCCGGATCGTATCTCCCTGGCTGAGACCCAGATACGTGACCTTTGTCAGGGTAAGCGGCCGGTTGAGACTTATTGCTCTGAGTTTCGGAGGTGGGCGACCAATACTGAATGGAACGATCCGGCTTTACGTAGCCAATTCTGTCAAGGTTTGTCTGAAAGGCTGAAGGACGCTTTGGCCTTTCAGGAAACTCCTGTGTCTTTGGAGGCCGCTATGTCTCTGGCTGTACGCATGGATAGGCGCCTGAGAGAGCGATCTAGGGGCCCCCGCTCTCAGGACATACTATCACATAGTGTACCGGCTTCTTATGACACTTTGGGTGAATATTCCCCTAGGTTGATGTCTGGGGATGAACCTATGCAATTAGGGGGAGCCACTCCTGTAGCCACCCGCAATCATCTTGGTAATAAAAAGGGTGTGTGTTTTTTCTGTGGTCAGAAAGGACACTTTATCAATGTATGTCCATGCTTTCTATCTCTAAAGGAGAGAAAAGAAAAGGGGGCGTTGAATTCTCATCTCACTCTTGGTGGAGTGGGTAGGGAGACTGAAAATGTGCATTTGTCTTCATCCTGCAGTACCCGTTTTCTCCTGACTGCCGAGGTGGCGCTAGAGTCAAAGGTTGTGAAAATTGAGGTGTTTATTGACAGCGGGGCAGGGGTGAACTTGATTGATGCTCAGTTTGTCCGTATGCATGGATTGTCACCAAGTTCTTTGGATAAGAGGATTTCTGTGTTTGCCATTGATTCTGCACCTCTCTCTCAGAAGTGTTTGTCTCAGATGGTGCATGATATCAAATTAAGAGTGGGTGAACTTCATCAGGAGCTTATTTCATGTTTTGTGTTGGAAGGTCTTCCTGCTCCTGTGGTTCTAGGTTTACCGTGGTTAAGCAAACATAATCCGTCCATTGACTGGCATACTAGACAAATTGTGGATTGGGGCGATTATTGTGTTGACAATTGCCTTAATACATCTTTTTCTGCTTTAACCACTAAGACTCTTCCTTCTTTTATATCGGATTTCTCTGATGTATTTTCTGAAGGTGGATGTCAGGATTTACCCCCTCACCGGGAATACGATTGTCCTATCAATCTTATCCCTGGAACAAAATTGCCTAAATCTCGGCTGTATAACCTTTCTGGACCTGAGAGAACGGCCATGAAGGAATATATTGCTGAGAGTTTGGCCAAAGGACATATTAGGCCTTCCAAATCTCCTGTGGCAGCAGGGTTCTTTTTTGTTAAAAAAAAGGACGGATCCCTTAGGCCATGTCTGGATTTCCGTGAACTCAATAGGATTACTGTCCGTGATCCGTACCCCTTCCTTTGATTCCTGACTTGTTTAACCAGATTGTGGATGCCAAGGTGTTCTCCAAGTTGGACTTAAGGGGGGCATATAATCTGGTCAGGATCAAGGAAGGGGATGAATGGAGGACGGCCTTTAACACTCCTGAGGGCCACTTTGAGAACCTGGTCATGCCTTTTGGGTTGACCAATGCTCCTGCTGTCTTCCAGCATTTTGTTAATGACATTTTTCATCATCTTGTGGGGAGGTTTGTAGTCGTGTATTTGGATGACATACTAATCTATTCTCCAGATATTGTGACACATCAGGATCACGTGAGGCAGGTGTTACAGATCTTAAGAGATAATAAGTTGTATGCAAAATTAGAGAAATGTGCTTTTGCGGTACATGAGGTGCAATTCTTAGGATACCTGCTTTCATCTTCAGGTTTTCGTATGGATCCAGAGAAAGTCGGTGCTGTTCTGAACTGGGACCGACCTGAAAATCTGAAGGCTCTTATGCGATTTTTGGGGTTCACCAACTATTACCGAAAATTTATTAAGAACTATTCGACTATAGTTAAACCCTTAACTGACATGACTAAGAAGGGGACGGATGTCTCAGTGTGGTCTGAGGCAGCATTGCAAGCCTTCTCTGCTGTAAAGGAGTGCTTTTCCTCTGCCCCTATATTGGTGCAGCCAGATGTGTCACAACCTTTCATTGTGGAGGTTGACGCATCCGATGTGGGGGTAGGAGCTGTGTTATCACAGGGCCCGTCACCTGGTAAATGGCGCCCATGTGCTTTTTTTTCGAAAAAAACTCTCTGCGGCGGAGAGAAATTATGATGTGGGTAACAGAGAGTTACTGGCCATTAAGTTGGCTTTTGAGGAATGGCGTCATTGGTTGGAAGGGGCGATTCATCCAATCACGGTATTCACTGATCACAAAAATCTGGCTTACCTGGAGTCGGCTAGACGACTTAATCCGAGGCAGGCCAGATGGTCTTTGTTCTTCACCAGATTCAATTTCATTGTCACATACCGTCCTGGGGTTAAGAATGTGAAGGCGGATGCCTTGTCACGTAGTTTTCCCAGAGGTGGTGATTTTGAAGATCCTAGCCCTATACTGTCTGAAGGAGTGGTGATATCCGCTCTTTACCCTGATCTTGAGGCTAAAGTGCTTGAGGCCCAGGGAGATGCGCCGGAGTCTTGCCCTTCCGGGAAGTTGTTTGTTCCTTCTGATTTGCGTTATAAGGTGTTTGAGGAGCATCATTCTTCGGTGCTTGCGGGACACCCTGGGAGTAAATCCACTGTCGACCTCATCTCTCGAAGATTCTGGTGGCCAGGTCTGCGTAAGTGTGTTTGAGGAATATGTGTCAGCCTGTAGTGTCTGCGCACGCTCTAAGGTGACACATACTCGTCCCTCTGGACCCCTACTTCCATTACCCATCCCGTCCAGACCATGGACTCACCTATCCATGGACTTCATCACTGATCTGCCTGAGTCGTCTGGTAAGACAGTTATTCTGGTGGTTGTAGATCGTTTTAGTAAAATGGCGCACTTTATTGCATTACCCGGACTCCCCAATGCTAAAACTCTTGCACAAGTGTTTGTTGACAACATTGTGAAACTTCATGGCATTCCCACTGACGTGGTCTCTGATCGTGGGACTCAGTTTGTGTCCAGATTCTGGAGGGCGTTCTGTACCCGGCTCGGGGTACAACTGTCTTTCTCCTCTGCCTTTCATCCCCAGACGAATGGACAGACTGAGCGTACCAATCAGAATCTGGAGACTTATTTGAGATGCTTTGTCTCTGAGAACCAGGAAGAGTGGTCCTCGTTTTTGTCTCTGGCTGAGTTTGCCATAAATAATCGCAGACAGGACTCCACTGGTAAGTCACCATTTTTTGGTGCATATGGCTTTCACCCGCAGTTTGGCACATTTTTTGGTTCTGATACTTCTGGTATTCCTGAGGAAGAACGTTTTTCGTCATCATTGTCTTCCATATGGCGAAAAATTCAAAATAACTTGATAAATATGGGTAACAAGTACAAACGTGTGGCTGACAGGAGACGCATGAATGGTCCGGACCTAAATGTGGGTGATTCTGTGTGGCTGTCTACTAGGAACATTAAGTTGAAAGTTCCTTCTTGGAAGCTGGGTCCAAGATTTATTGGCCCATATAAAATCACGGCCATTATTAATCCTGTAGCATTTCGTCTTGAACTTCCTCAGGCCCTGAAAATACATAATGTGTTTCACAGATCTTTGTTGAAGAGGTATGTTGAACCTCTGGAGCCATCTCCCTTGCCACCCGTGCCTGTCTTGGTGGATGGTAATTTGGAATTTCAGATTGTCAAGATCATTGATTCTCGAGTTCTTCGTGGTACCCTTCAATATCTGGTTCATTGGAAGGGTTATGGTCCTGAGGAGAGGTCATGGGTACCGGCATCTGACGTGAATGCCGGTCGTTTGATAAAAGCCTTTCACAGGTGTCACCCTGATAAAGTTGGTCCTGGGTGCCCGGTGGTCACCCGTAAAAGGGGGGGTAATGTCACGAGTGGGCTTGCGCCTGGAATCAGACGCTCTGCGCGGCTTTCTAAGTGACATGTTTGACAGGCTTCCCTTTGGGTGCTGTTCTCCACACCCCTTCCCCTCAGCTGTTGCCGCTTGGCAATTAGCTTTCTGCTATTTACCTCTTCCTCTCCCAGTATCCCTTGCGGGTTATATCTTCTACATCCCTGATTGAGAGTGGTGTGGATCTCGGCTGAGATCCAGTTGCTTAGTTCTACTTAAAGTTAAGTGTTTTCCCTTCCTTTGGTTATTCCCGTTTTGAGTCTCTTGTTCCTCCTTATGCTTGGAGGAACGGGTTACTCTCTTGTGTCACTAGACTGCAGGGTGATCTAGGGTATATCAAGATTAGGTTCCTGCGTATGGGCTTTCCTACCACCCGGGTTAGCTCATACTGGTAGCCAGCTAGGGCCTAGTCTTAGGGTCCCCTGCAGGAGGTGACCAGTTCCCTGGTTTTGTCTGTTCCCATCCTTCTTACGCTCGGTGTGGCCTTTCCCCCCACACCAGAGCGTGACACTAGGTGTAGCAAACTGGAGAGCACCTGCTACACTTCAGGATCACTGACTCTCCCTCCAAACACCTCTAGTTGCCAGTGGATTCCACATTTGCACACTAAAATCAGATGTGTCAGGATAGACAGAGAGCACTTCACTGGGACCTAGAGTAGGTTAGTTACTCATGGAAGTGGAGTATGTACTGCAGTATCCCCTCTACACTCAGCCCCTCTAGCAATTGACTGCCTCTATCTACCAAATCCCCCAGCCTCTAACTGCATCAGGCTCAACATGTTTCTGCTATTTACAAGCTTAATCAGGAGCCCCACAGAGGCTGTATCAAGGAGGCTGAAAGAGGGACGGCTACACACACATTGTTGGTGTGGAGCCTCCGGCGCTAGTATGGCCGTACGCGGACGCTGGCACAGCTGTCTTAAAAAGCCACATCCCCGCCCATTGTCATCTCACACTATTACATAGGTCTCCTTATGCCAGATGTCAATTGTATAAACCGCCATCCTGCATACTTGCAGCTAATCTGACCAATCGCACTGTCTGGTGGGAGGAGTGGGGGTGTGACTCATGAGGTTTTTTTCTCCCCCTCCCCCCATTGGACACGGGTCCGATAAGCTCCACCCCCCCCTTATAGGCGGGGATGTGTCTTTTTAAGACAGCTGTGCCGGTGACATTTCTCCTGTTGTTGGGGAGGTCACATTAAATTCACCCCGCAGGTGAGACACAGTGTACTGGTGTCGATAGTGCCTTAGCTTCACACACTGGTACTTTTCTGAATTTATTTTGATCACTACCCATGTTTTAAGTGATTATCAATAAAAATGTGTTATTTTAGTTTTAGCGTTATCCCTTTCCAGCAGTGAGTTTGCGATATCCAAGGGCCGCATAAGTACTTTATCAGTATAGCCGTGATTTTTTGCATCTTTTGATACGATCAACTAGGGGATGGCAGGTTTTTTGGCCACAGGCATATGCACTGAGAATTGGAGTAACGAAGCTAAATTAGTGTTTTCGGATGCACAACTACCCATTGTGTCCAGAGTGGTTACTATTAATAGTGCTTTTAAAAGTCTCACTAGAATCTATAAGGAGAACGTCTGATGCTGGTGTGAGATTCAGACTCTGGAGATTTATCTGAATAATCAGATAGTTCCCAGAGGGTTAAGAATTCCTCTCCTACCAGAAGCCTGTGTTAGGTCACCAGATTTTTTGTGTAAGAGGGAGCAAGAATCATCCTTGCGTCCTTCTGCGGTTGATGTCTCTATTATTAAAGGAAGAGAGAGCTATTTATTGAAGCTGTTAATAAATTCACCGCACATACTGACTTTCAGAAAAAGGAACAAACATTAGAATGAGCTATTAAACAGTACACCACGCAGCTGAAAGAAAGCAAAACACATGCAATATATTAGACACACCACCGATTTTAAGGAAGGATGACTTTTTGACTATACCCAAAAATCCAACAGGGCCCTTGAAGCCGAGACTGAGCCCTCTTCATCAGAAGGCGAGACGGACACCGACCCCTCACAAAATATTGTGCCTGTACCCCAGGGTAATAAAAGGAAGGGGAGCTAATTAGGCAGGACTAGGAGGGGCAGAGGTGGTAATCAGACGGCCGGCCATCAAAATCAGAATTTTTTAGGTAGAGGCCCACCTCTCAGCTTACATGCTGAGAGAGCAAAAGGACCAATAAAAACATCCACTGCAAATTCTGATGACCTACAGATTGTCAATCTATCCAGTAGGGTGCTCAGTACTCCTGAGATGAGCATCCTATCGAGAGGTCTATCGTTTGTACCATCTCATTCCTTCAACCTGTTTGAGTGGATTAAGGATCTTAACTTATTCATTCGCACGTTGAAATGGAAAAAGTTTTTCACCACTTATGACAAACGTACATTTGTTGAATTAGGGATTGATTTTGAGGATTTGCCCGATTTTAATAATCTATCTGGTCTAATGGAGGAAAATGCACGACCGATAGGGGAAGGCCCGTTCACTAGTCTGCAACCGAAATCACACCTTAATTCGCCAATAATTGATAACTTACCGCTTGATACATTCTTGACGGTGGTGACAGATCAGTTGGCTACCTTAGAAGGGACCAGGGGAGGCCCCAGTAATTTACATAAGGATGAAATGGAAGCTCTTGTCTCCTTGGAACAGGATACCTCCATTGTCATCAAGCCTTCAGATAAAGGCGGTAAACATCGTGATTTTGGATCTTGAGTAGAGATGAGCGAGTACTAAAATGCTCGGGTGCTCGTTATTCGAGATGAATTTTTCCCGATACTCGGGTGCTCGTTTCGAGTAACGAACCCCATTGAAGTCAATGGGAGACTCGAGCATTTTTGCGGGGGACCAAAGCTCTTCACAGGGAAGTTTGCCTGAAAACCTGGAAACCTCAGAAAATGATGGAAACACACGGAAATGGACAGGAAACAGCAGGGGCAGCATGCATGGATGCCTCTGAGGCTGCTTAATCCCACCATTACCCCAAATCCTCAGGCAACAGCCTGGTGGTTACCCTCATGGCAATTGTGCTCACCCAGACCAAGAAAGGCGAGGCAAATACCCATCACATGTTAGGGAAGCACCCAACTAGGTGCAACGAAGGTCCATCACCGCCTGCAGGTGACACCACTGCTCATGCTGGCACTGCAGCTGACATCAAGTTTAGTATCTGTTCTTATCAGTTGCTGTGCCTGCTGGTGGTATAGTGGTGAGCATAGCTACTTCCCAAGCAGTTGATCTGGGTTCCATTCCCGTCTATCGCAGGAGGCAATGCAGAATCAGTACAATATCTAATACGTCCCCCTACCAGGGGTAAATTGTTTGGAGAGAGGGCCTGTAGGTGGGGGCAAGGAGGTTTCGGTGGAAGAGCCAGAGGAGTGCCCCCTGGGCTAGCGTGTGTGGTGGTGACAACAGCCGGAATGCATTTGGAAATGCTCTAGCATCAGCTGGTGCAGTATCGATTCTTCTCAGTTTAATACCGTATACGTCCCCTATCTTGGGACCCTATATTTAATGGATATTTGGAACACGGAAAAGGGAAAAAGAGCTTGCTCTGGCCAGGGGAGTGTCTTTCCCATTGCAGCTAAGGGGACGTGTCCATGCTCTGCCTATCACAGGTCAGGAGGCAGATAAAAGAAGAACAAAAACTAACATGAGTGAAACTTCTGATACGTCCCCTATCCGGCTGAATTGTTTGTAGAGTGGGCCTGTAGGTGGGGGGGGCAGGCTGGGGGGAAGGAGGGTTTCGGTGGAAGAGCCAGAGGAGTGCCGCCTGGGCTAGCGTGTGTGGTGATGACAACAGCCAGAATGGATTTTTGAAAACTGTTGCATCAAGCGGTACAGTCGTAAATTATGAACTAGATCAAGTGTAGCATGTGTTCTCTGTATTCTTCTCAGTTTAATACCGTATATGGCAGCTATCCGGAAAAATAGTTTGGAGAGAGAGAAAGATAGGAAAAATGACGTCAATTGTTTGGAGAGTGGGCCTGTAGGTGGGGGGGGCAGGGTGGGGCAAGGAGGTTTCGGTGGAAGAGCCAGAGGAGTGCCCCCTGGGCTAGCGTGTGTGTTGGTGACAACAGCCGGATGTATTTAGAATGACGCAGGACCCCACTTAAAAATTTAGCATCAACCGGTACAGTCGTAAATTATGAGATTGATCAAGTGTGGCATGACTTTTTAGATGGAGATTGCATGTGGTCACGTACTCCCTGGAACCCCATAGTCACCCCTTCTCTGATGTGCTAGCCCAGAACATTCTCTGCCCCTATTCGCAAGACCTTTTGCTGTTTCCGTGTGCTGACAGTGTGGATTTACCAGTGTTGTCTGAGGAGGTGGTGGACAATGGCGAGACACAGGTGTCGGGGGGTGAGGTAGTTGTATGGAAGCAAGTTACAGAGGGGACTCCTTGGGGGGGACTTTCTCATGATGGGACAGATTCAACTTGGGTGGATCAGGCACATTAACAGATGAATTTTTTGGGGGGTTTATTTAACTTTTATTTAGCAAAAATAACCACAGAGATATTTATTCGTTATCTTCTCTGCGCAGTCTGGCGTTGGGGTTCCTCACTGTGATGGCGAGCTGTGCCGCTCTCTCCACAATGGTCTGTAGCTTCTTAGATGGAGACTTTGTCAGCGATTTCAGTACAGAAGGACTTGTTGCTCATCCACAGAACCTCGTCCTCCATGACATTGTGGACAAGGAATTTGCGGGTGGACCAGGAATTTGCAGAACCCTGTGAGCAGCATGTGTTTGGTCTTCTACTTGCTACTGTATCCAATGTTTGGCAATATAGATTCGCAAGTAATATTATTTTTCACACCTATCCCAAAAATAAAAATGTATGCAGTATGCGCAAATAAAACTTGGAACTGGAATTGGAGAGAGGGCCTGTAGGTGGACCTCCGGAAAAATTGTTGAATAGAGGGCCTGTAGGGGGGCCCTCCTGAAAAATTGTTTGAAGAGAGGGCCTGTAGGGGGCCCTCCTGAAAAATTGTGCTAAAAGAGTGCCAGTTGGACCTCTAAAAAATGGCGTTTTTTGGGTCAGCATTAGGCAAAGACGATATGGAGGAGGAGGAGGAGGAGTAGAGAGGAGGAATCGGATACATAAGTTATTTAAATCTTTAGCTGCTTTCCCCCGGAGGAGATTTGAATTCCGGTGAAATCCAGGCTTTGTTCATTTTAATAAGCGTCAGCCTGTCAGCGCTGTCAGTTGACAGGCATGTACATTTATCGGTGATGACGCCACCAGCTGCACTGAATACCTGCTCTGACAGAACGCTAGCGGCAGGGCAGGCCAGCACCTCCAAGGCGTACAGCGCCAGTTCAGGCCACGTGTCCAGCTTTGAAACCCAGTAGTTGTATGGAGCAGAGTGATCGGTCCGGACGTTGGTATGGTCAGCTAGGTACTCCCTCACCATCTTTCTGTACAGCTCCCCCCTACTCTGCCTAGACTGGGGACAGGTGACAGTGTCTTGCTGGGGTGACATAAAACTGGCAAAGGCCTTGGAGAGCGTTCCCCTGCCAGTGCTGGACAAGCTGCCTGCTCGCCTCCTCTCCCCCGCTACTTGGCCCACAGAACCATGCCCTCTGCCGCTAGCGGCGTCAGATGGGAAGAATTGTTTCAGCTTGTGCACCAGGGCCTGTTGATACCTATTCACTCTCATACTCCTTTCCTCTGCAGGGATGAGAGTGGAAAGGTTCTGCTTGTACCGTGGGTCCAGGAGAGTGAACACCCAGTAATCGGTGTTTGAAAAAATTCTTCTAACGCGAGGGTCACGGGATAGGCAGCCTAACATGAAGTCTGCCATGTGCGCCAGAGTCCCAACACGCAAGAATTCCCTCTCCTCACTGGCCTGACTCTCCATTTCCTCCTCCTCCTCCTCCAAGTCCTCCTCTTCAGCCCATACACGCTCAAGAGTTAAGGACTGAGCACTGGTACCCTCTACTGTCTCGCCAACATTCTCTTCCTCTTCCTCCTCATCCTCATCCCCCTCCTCCGATACGCGCTGAGAAACAGACCGGAGGGTGCTCTGGCTATCAAGTGACGTATCTTCCTCCACCGTCTCTTGTGACAAGCGCAAAGCATCCGACTTGATGCTGAGCAGTGATTTTTTCAACAGGCAAAGCAGCGGGATGGTGAGGCTGATAATGGCGGCATCGCCGCTGACCATCAGTGTTGACTCCTCAAAGTTGCTCAACACCTGGCAGATATCAGACATCCATGTCCACTCCTCATTGTAGACTTGAGGAATCTGAGAGACCTGACTACCAGTTCTGGTGGAAGATGACATCTGGCAGTCTACAATCGCTCTGCGCTGCTGGTAAACTCTGGATAACATGTTTAATGTGGAATTCCATCTCGTGGGCACGTCGCACAACAGTCGGTGAGCGGGCAGTTGTAGGCGGCACTGCGCTGCCCTGAGAGTGGCAGCATCTGTGCTAGACTTGCGGAAATGCGCACAGATGCGGCGCACCTTGGTGAGCAAATCAGACAGATTGGGGTATGTCTTGAGGAACCGCTGAACTATAAGATTGAACACGTGGGCCAGGCATGGCACATGTGTCAGTCTGCCGAGTTGCAGAGCCGCCACCAGGTTACGCCCGTTGTCACACACAACCATGCCTGGCTTGAGGTTCAGCGGTGCCAGCCACACATCGGTCTGCGCCGTGATGCCCTGTAACAGCTCTTGGGCGGTGTGCCTTTTGTCACCTAAGCTCAGCAGTTTGAGCACCGCCTGCTGGCGCTTACCCACGGCACTGCTGCTGCGCCTAGAGCTACCGACTGAAGGCGCCGTGCCCACGGATGGTAATTCGGTGGAGGAGGAGGAGGAGGCATAGTACGTTTGAGAGACCGTGACCGAGGTAGGCCCCGCAATCCTTGGTGTGGGCAGTACATGAGAGGCCCCAGGGTCATTCTCGGTCATTCTCGGTTCTCCACCAAGTTAACCCAATGTGCCGTCAGTGAGATATAGTGTCCCTGCCCGGCAGCACTTGTCCACGTGTCCGTGGTTAGGTGGACCTTCTCAGAAACAGCGTTGGTCAGGGCACGGATGATGTTCTGTGACACGTGCTGGTGTAGGGCTGGGACGGCACATCGGGAAAAATAGTTGCGGCTGGGGACGGAATACCGAGGGGCAGCCACCGCCATGAGATTTCGAAAGGCCTCGGTCTCTACCAGCCTATAGGGCAGCATCTCCAGGCTAAGCAATTTGGAGATGTGGACGTTGAGGGCTTGGGCATGTGGGTGGGTGGAACTGTATTTCCTCTTGCGCTCCAGCTCCTGCTGTAAAGACAGCTGAACGCTGCGCTGGGACACATTGGTGGACACTGTGGAGGATCGTGGAGGCGAAGGTGTGGTTTTCCGGCGGGAGGCGCTCGTGCCGGGGTCCTGGGCAGGGGGTTGACTAGCAGAGGCAGCGAGTGACACAGGGGAAGGAGCAGTGGTGTGACCCGCAGGGGGTGGTGAACGGCCTTGGTTCCATTGAGTGGGGTGTTTAGCACTCATATGCCTGCGCATGCTGGTGGTGGTTAGGCTAGTAGTGGTGGCACCCCTGCTGATCCTGGTGTGGCACAGGTTGCACACCACAGTCCGTCGGTCATCCTCACTTTCTTTAAAGAACCTCCAGACTTGCGAACATCTAGGCCTCGCCACGGGAGCTTCCCTACGTGAAACAGTTGCTGCTGATGCACCAGCTCTGGCCCTGCTTCTCCCTCTGGCCACACCACTGCGTCTTACAACCTGTTCTGGTGCAGCACTCGCCTCCGCCTCAGAAGCACTGTCTTCACTCGGCATATCAACCCAGCTCGGGTCAGTCACCTCATCATCCTCCGATTCCTCAGTCTGCTCCCCCCTCGGAATTCCTCCCCTAACAACAACTTCACCACTGTCTGACAACCGTGTCTCCTCATCGTCCGACACCTCTTTACAAACTTCTTCCACTAACTCAACATTGTCATCATCATCATCATCATCACCCACAGACTGCGACAGTTGGAAAACGTGGGCATCGGGAACGAGGTCAGCAGCAACCTGAGAAGTGGTTTGTGACTCTGGGAAGGGTCCAGAAAACAGTTCCTGAGAGTATGCCGGATCGCATTCCAAATTTTCCTGGGAGGGGGCAGACTGGGGGGAAGGAGGTTGAGGTGGAGGAGCTAGAGGAGTGCTCCCTTGGGTAACGTGGGTGGACTGCGTGGAAGACTGACTGGTGGACAAATTACTTGAAGCATTGTCCGCAATCCACGAGATCAGCTGTTCGCACTGTTGTGGTTTCAACAGTCCTCTACCACGTGTCCCTGTAAGTTGAGACATGAAGCTAGGGAGTGTAGCTCTGCGGAATTCCCCTGCTCCCTCATCAGCGGGTACTGTCTCACCCTGCCCAGGACCACGGCCTCTGCCCCCTGCAGTAATTGAATGCCCACGCCCTCGCCCTCGACCCTTAGCCCTGGGGTTCAACATTTTTTGTATATAGGTGTATGATAAAAAAAAATTAAAAATTAAGTCCGGTAGAATTAAGTGACGTACAGAAAGTGTCACCTGGACAGATTATACGGATTGGAGCGAGTGTGCTGAACTGTGACACACAGAAAGGTTACACGCAGCTAAGTAAAATGGATTTGTATCACTGAACTAAAAGAACTGAAAAAATTATTTTATATTTGTTTTTTTATATTTTTTTTACAATTTTGTTTTTTGGGAACGTAACGTGCAGGAACTATGGTAGGACTGACTGACACGCTGTTAACGGTGGCTATTTAGTCTGCGACCCAGACAAATGTCGCACAGAGAATTTTCTGGATCAAGCGGTAGATGATATTGGTAGCAAATGACTTGGTTGTATTGTGTGACGTACAGAAAGTGTCACCTGGACAGTATATACGGATGGGAGCGAATGTGTCGAACTGTGACACACAGTAAGGTTACACAAAGCTGAGTAAAATGGATTTGTATCACTGAGCTAAAACAACTGAAAAAATAATTTTTTTTAAATATTTTGTTTTTTGGGAACGTAACGTGCAAGAACTATGGTAGAACTCACTGACACCCTGTTAACGGTGACTATTTAGTCTGCGACCCAGACAAATGTCGCACAGAGAGTTTTCTGGATCAAGCTGTAGATGATATTGGTAGCAAATGACTTGGTTGTATTCTGTGACGTACAGAAAGTGTCACCTGGACAGTATATATGGATTGGAGTGAGTCAGTGCTGAACTGTGACACACAGAATGGTTCCACAGTGCTGTGTGCAATGGATTTGTATCACTGAGATAGAACAATAAAAAAAAAAAACAGGGTTAGATATGGCGATAGCTGCACTACTAGTGCCAGCCAGCCAAGTGACAAAAATAATTAAATAAAATGTCTTCTAGCCCTTAGAAGGGCTGTTGGGTTCTTTGTGGGTGATCCCTGCCTAACAGACAACTAAATGCAGGCCCTAACACTGTCCCTGAAAGGCAGCAGCTCTATCCCTAACGACATCCAGACGGCATCTGAGACGAGCACCGCGGCCAGTCGGTAGTATATTCCTGGGTCACCTGATCAGGCCAGCCAACCCCTGCTATCGACATGTAAGGGCCCCACGTGATGCTGGGTGGTACGCAGAGTCTCCTGGCTTGTGATTGGCTGTGTTTTTAGGCGCCAAAAAAGCACGATGCGGAAGTTGCCATTTCCTCGAGTATGGCGAGATACTTGTCTGAGCTGCGAGTACTTACGAGTACCCTAATACTCAAACGAGTACCAAGCTCGGACGAGTATGCTCGCTCATCTCTAATCGTGAGCAATACATGAAAATGTGTCATGGGATTTTAGATGATAGGGCTTGCTATAAAGTCCTCCAGAATAATCCCCATCACACATTCTGTACCAAATTGCGAGCAATCTTGCAGGTGGGCTTAGAGCAGCATCTGATCAATAAAAGTGCATTTAACTAAATGTGCCGACGAGCTCCACAACAGGGCTGCTTTTATAGCCTTCCTAAGGTGCATTAAGGGATTGGATCCCTTAAAAGGCCGAGCCATTGTGTCTGGCACAGGGTCCTTCACACACCCCACAAGTGACTATGTGGACGTCATATTAAGGCCCTTTGTCCTGGCTTTGCCGTCATACATCCGCGACTCAATGGATATCCTTAAAAAACTAGATGGACTTCAGGTGGAAGCAGATGTACTGTTAGCCAGCCTCGAGGCCCTATACAGTTCTATCCCCCATCATCAGGGCTGTTTTGCTGTGGGTCAATTTCTACAAGAGAGGGGGGACCCAATTTCGTGCACATAACGCATTTATCCTCCGCCTGCTGCAGTTCATTCTTGAGCACAACATCTTTATCTTTGACCGTCAGGTTTACCATCAGACGAGGGACATGGCGATGGGGAGCCCCTGTGCCCCATCCTACGCCAACCTCTATCTTGGATGGTGGGAGTAAGGGTGCATTCACATCACCGTTAGGGCTTCCGTTCAGGCTTTCCGTTATAACATCGTTATAACGGAAAGAAACGGAATCCCTAGGACGGACATCAAAACGGACACCTTTAAGAGGCATTCCGTTTTGATCCGTCATAATAGAAGCCTATGGCCCTGCATAACGGATCCGTCTGGATGCCGTTATGCTGGACGGAAAACAAAGTCCTGTCGACAGGACTTTATTTTCCGTCCAGCATAACGGCATCCAGACGGATCCGTTATGCAGGGCCATAGGCTTCTATTATGACGGATCAAAACGGAATGCCTCTTAAAGGTGTCCGTTTTGATGTCCGTCCTAGGGATTCCGTTTCTTTCCGTTATAACGATGTTATAACGGAAAGCCTGAACGGAAGCCCTAACGGTGATGTGAATGCACCCTAAGACGTTGTGTTCGGGGAATGGCCAGGTGGGCACTGCGTATTTTGCTCTGGGCCCGATTTATCTACTATGTCCTCATCCTGTGGAATGGTTCCCAGGAAGATTTTCAGACATTTGTGGCCGCCCTGAATGACGACACTATGGGGCTATTTTTTACCTACAAGATAGACCCCCTACACATACATTTTTAGATCTAACCATTACGCACGATGCCATGGGTAATATCAGCACCAAGCTATTTCGTAAGGAGATGGCCACGAATAGCCTGCTTCACTTTAACAGTTGCCACCCCTATCCACTTTGGAAGGGGATACCTGCGGTTACGCCGAAACTGTTCTACCTTCCCTGCTTTCAAGAAGGCAGCAGGAGGTTTCGGCGATGCGGGTACCCCGAAGCGGTTCTGAGGGAGGCATACAAGCAATCTCTGGGGGTAGACCTTGAATCTCTCCTCAACCCATGGTCCAGAACAGACACGGATAAGAACGTCCGGATTGTGGCCAATTTTGATATGGCACCGGGAAGTTAGGGATGTTCTTACGAAATTTTGGGGCATCCTACGGTCTGACCCAGATGTGGGTCATTTAGTGGGTTCGGTTCCCTCCATCACTTTCCGCCGTGGTCATTATCTTAAGGACAGATTGGCCCATACTGTAGTTTCTACCAACAACCAAAACCATGTACTTGGCTAAATTCTAGGGCAAAAGGTACTTATCGCTGTGGCAATTGTATTGCCTACGGTGTGATAAAGACAGGGAATGCTTTTAGGAGCACAGTGACTGATCACTCCTATTTGATCAGGACATTCATTAACTGTCGGGCGGTGGGGTTCGTAAATCTGGCCTCCTGCCTTTGCGGCTTGCAATATGTTGGCAAGACAAATCGAGAGTTTCATCGCCATATAGTCGAACATTTAAGTGACATGCTGAAAAGGAGCGATACACCTATAGCGAGGCATGTTGAGCTCCATCATCCAGGTGAACATAAGCCCATGCTTTTTCAGGGTATTGAATCCATTGTGCCATCCCCGCGTGGGGGTGATATGGACATCAAACTGTTGCAGAAGGAAGCACAATGGACTTTCAGGCTTCGGACGCCTACTGTGATGCCTTTGGGAATTGCCAGAAATCAGTTACCAATTGCGGTCTTTTGCCATGCGCGATGTTGTCACGTAAATTGCGATTACGGTCCTTTGCCCTGTTTGTCACGACGCTACGGTGTGGGAGGGGAAACTCCACACCGAGCATACACCGATACACTACAGTGAGATGAAAACCGATCAGCAGGCAAGGAAAACCACTGAACCAAGTGCACCGGAAACACCAAAAACCAAACCCAGAGGGCAGAAACCCAGTGAGCCCCGTTCTTCACAGAGCCCCAGATGGTAGGGATGCACTTATCCAGAACTCACTGGCTGCACCTCCAGGATGGTCCCGGTGCACCTGGCAACTTACCTGCTGATACTGCTGATAGAAGCACAAGCAGTCCATACACCAAAGACTGAGCCCAGGCACATGTACTGGAACCCGAACAACTAACAGGACTCAGTACACACAACAAACCCAGGAACCAGCTCACCGGCAACAACTCACAGTATCGCTGTTCCCCCTCCGGGGAACCCTGGAGCCCTCTCACCGAAGGCACATACATACAGGGAATGTCTGGACTCCATGTCAGAAGACACATGGCAGTCACAGACCAAACACCCACCCGTACATAAACCACACAACAGGAATAAGGGAAGGGGATGAGAGGACCTCGGGAAGACCTCGATGACATATTAAGTGGCCACAAGGACTGGGCAGATGGAATCCCAGGAAAGGTGCATAGCTCCAGCACCAACGGAGGCTGGAGCACAACTAACCCACCAGGCTAGCAACAACAGAATAAAAGCACCTAGTGACCACACCCAGGTCAATATGTTAACCCCATGAGAACCAGACAGGGAAGGAGGGAAGTATGCAATCAGGGAACATACCAGCAACCAAAACTACATGTTGCTCCTGGCAACCACGGCCTACAACCACAGCCAGAATGCCAGGACACAAACATGAGCAACATGGAAGCCGTGACACAGAGAACAACCGAGACACCACCAATTTACACGTTGCCCCTGGCAACCAGCATACAACCAAATCCGGAATACCAGGGCACAAACATGAGCAACATGGAAGCCGTGTCACGGAGAACAACCGAGACACCACCAATATACACGTTGCCCCTGGCAACCAGCATACAACCAAATCCGGAATACCAGGGCACAAACATGAGCAACATGAAACACGTGTCACGATAACCACACGGTACGTGACACTGTTTGTCTCGTAAATGGACATCATATGAGACGTGGAGTCAAGCTTTATTAGTGATGGGTAACTATGTAACTATAATGCAAGTCTGGGTGATTGTCATCTCACACTATTACATAGGTATCCTTATGCCAGATGCCAATTGTGTAAACCGCTTTGTTTTCCCCATCATCCTGCATACTTGCAGATGATCTGACCAATCGCACTGTCTGGTGGGAGGAGTGGGGGCGTGACACATGAGGTTTTTCCTCCCCCCTCCCCCCATTGGACACGGGTCCAATTAGCCCCACCCCTTATGGGCGGGGATGTGGCTTTTTAAGACAGCTGTGCTGGCGGCCGCATACGGCCATACTAGCGCCGGAGGCTCCACACCAACTGTGTGTGTGTGTAGCCGTCCCTCTTTCAGTCTCCTTGATACAGCCTCTGTGGGTCTCCTGATGAAGCAGAAACATGTTGAGTCTGATGCAGTTAGAGACTGGGGGATTTGGTACTGTAGATAGAGGCAGTCAATCGCTAGAGGGGCTGAGTGTGGAGGGGATGCTGGGGTACATACTCCACTTCCATTAGTAACTAACTCACTTTAGGTCCCAGTGAAGTGCTCTCTGTCTATCCTCACACAGCTGATTTTAGTGTGCAAATGGGCGAGTGTAGAATCCACTGGCAACTAGAGGTGTTTGGAGGGAGAGTCAGTGATCCTGAAGTGTAGCAGGTGCTCTCCAGTTTGCTACACCTAGTATAGGGCCAGGGTTTGGACACACATTTCACTCGACCCACTATATATTGTGTGTCTCACTGGTGTGACATTTCTCCTATTGTGGGGGAGGTCACATTAAATTCACCCGCCAGTGAGACACAGTGTACTGATGTTGATAATGCCTTAGCTTCACACACTGGTACTTTTCTGAATTGATTTTGATCCCTACCCATGTTTTAAGTGATTATCAATAAAAATGTATTATTTTAGTTTTAGCGTTATCCCTTTCCAGCAGTGAGTTTACAATATCCAAGGAAAGCATTAGTACTTTATCAGTATAGCCATGATTTTGAACATTATAGATACACTATTAGTGTCAGATAATACTATTTCCTGGGTGCAGTTATTTTTATTTCGTTAGTTAGTTATTGTTCTCCTTTCTGTTTGTTGCGCTGTATGTAATGGTTTTCAAGTATGTCTTTAAAAGTAGGGTTGGAGGGAAGGGGTAAGGTTGACCATTTGACACGGGGCAGGGGTGGCGCCATTTAAATTTTTTCCTCTTGCAACAGAAAGGCTAGGTGCATTCCTGCCCCTTGCCACATAGCGCTGAGGGAAGGTGGGAGGGGCCCAGGCACATTCTTTGTACAGGGGCCCTCTGCTGTCTGTGTCCACCCCTGACATGCATAATCATGAACTAAAGAAAGCAGGTCATATTGGATAAAGTTTGTCCTCTTTCAGTGCCATGCATTGTTATGAGTTTTCATCTCCTGTTTTCATCTCCTAGGCAGCCATGGGGCAGCAGATGTCTGCCTGCTGAAAGCTGCAGCAAGCGACATACACAGTGTATCCTGGTAAAAAAGAAATTTGACCCCCCTTTCAGCTACAGGAAAACATTTCCTCATTTTCTTTTTTTTTTTTAATGCAACAGTCTAAAGCACGGCCATCCAATAATAATCAGATTTCTTCGTCGTGAACGATACGATTTCAGTATGTAAGCAAGCAAGCATAGAGCTTGCCATCTTGCCCATGGACCGAGTTCTTTAAGGCTCTGCCCCCACGGAGATGATTGGTTATCGTGGCCAGTGTCATTGTCATCATCATCTGCACAAGCGAGTCCTCCTCCTCCTTCTCAAGTGGCTGCTCTTAATCCTTATTCTCCACTTCCTCCTCCATGGGACTTTCTCAGTTTAAGTCCGCAACAGCAAAAGAGTGGACAATAAGAAGTGAAAGCTATTCTTCTACCACCGTCCCTTAGTACTCTAAGATGAATATCAGGGGATGACATTATTAATGCTGCAGTTGACGCTACAGACATATCTAGTGACCTTTTCGAAGGGTCTAAGAACGATAGGCATCTCTAATGAGCTCCCACTGCCTAACCTCGAAACAACACATTCTCCCTACGGAGGTGGTCTGGTGCATGACGAAATCACTCACTGCTTTACGCAGCTCGGACAGATGTTGCTGAGAAAAACATAGTGGGCTGTGAAAGACATGTTCTGTTCCTACCATTAACAGCTGCTCCATGTGTCCACTGTGGTGTGCACCTTGTCACACAGCAATAATTGCAAGGAACCATTGGCAAAATAATAGTAGCTTGGTATCTTCCAGTGAGGTTCAGCACACACCTTCAGTTCCTAAAGGCAGTAATTGCACCTCTAACAATGTGGCTAGGTGGGAGTTAAAGAGGTTATCCAGGAAAAGATACTTATGACTTATCTCCGGCTGTAAGAAGGAATAGGTCCAAAACGCAGAACAGATGCAAATATTTCTATCACATTTAACTCTGTTTTGGACCCATTTCTGTTTTTACCTTACAAATACTGATCAAATGCTGACAATTTGGCAGGCAGATGCTCAAAATATAGGATTTTTTGGGGGGCTGTTCTTCTGATGGGTCAGAAGAATGTAAAATTAAACAGTGATGTTGACACCCTCCCCACTGTCATGGGGCCACTTCTTGAATCTTGGGCCACTGCACAGTTAAGTCCATACCAATAAATTACTAACACTAGCATGAACTGTTAGGGCTGAGTTCACACTTCTGTTATTTCATCAATTGTTCCATCACTTAGGGCCCATTCAGACGGCTGTAGGCTTGCGGATCCGCAAAACACAGATACCGGCAGTGTGCGTTCCACAATCTGCAGACTGCACATGGCTGCAACCATAATAGAAAATGCCTATTCTTGTTCTGCTATTGGGTATCGACGCCGTCCTTAACAACTTGCGCTATAAAATATCACACTATATTCCCCCTCAGGTGGAACTCTTGTAAAAAATTAAAGAAAAACCCTATTGACAAAAGAGGCCCATTATTGGTCACCTACCCTCACAAAAAGTGTAATAGGCAGGCGATCAAAAGGTGGTATTACCCCAAAAGGAGTACCAATCAAACCCGTCATCTTGTCCCGCCAAAAAAGGAGACCCTAGCTAAGACAATCGCCAGAAAATAAAAAAAAATATGTGGCTCTCAGAAATGGCAACACAAGGAAAAAAGATTTCTATTCTGTTTCAAAAATAAATCCAATGTGTAACATTTAACAAAATGGTACCCCAATTAGACATATTGGGTATCGATGCGTTCCGTAACAAACCTGCTCTATAAAAAATATACATGAGATGAGCCCCCTGGTGAATGCTGTAAAAATATTGTTAAAAAAACTATGCCAAAACCATGCCATTTTTTTCACCTGACTCACAAAAAATGTAATACCAAGCAATCAAAAAGTCTTATGTACCCCAAAATGTACCAATAAAAACATTACCTCATCCCTCAAAAAATGAGCCCCCACATAAGATAATAACTCAAAAAAATAAAATCAATGGCTCCTGCAAACCAATCCATCAAAATCTGTGCTGCAAAATCCATATGGCGCTCCTTCTGTTCTGAGTCCTGCCATGTGCCCCCACAGCAGTTTACCACCACATATGGGGTGTTGCCGTATTCAGGAGAAAATGGGGAACAAATTATGGGGTGCTTTTCTCCTGTTACCCCTTGGTGAAAATGCAAAATTTGGGGCTAAAGCAACATTTTATTGGAAGAAAATGAAACGTTTCATTTTCACAGCCAAGTGTTTCCAAATTCCGGCAAAACGCTTAGGGGGTCAAAGTGGTCAGTACCCCCCTTAATATATTCTTTGAAGGTGTAGTTTCCAAAATGGGGTCACTTTTTGATGCTTTCCACTGTAGGGGTACGTCCAGGGTCTCTCAATTACAAAATGGTGCCTAAAAACCATTCTAGCAAAATCTGCCTCCAAAATTCGTATGGCGTGCCTTTCCCTTCTGACCACTGCCACAAAGCCATAGAGGCGTTTACCCACCCACATATGGGGTATTTCTGTAAACTGCAGAATCAGAGCAATGTATATTGAGGTTTAGTTTGGCTGTTAACCCCTTGCTGTGTTGCAAGAAAAAAATTAACATGAATAATCTACCAAAAAAAGTGAAATTTTGAAATTTCACCTCCATTTTCCTTTAATTCTTGTGGAACACCTCAAGGGTTAACAAAGTTTGTAGCAGCAGTTTTTTATAATTTGAGGGGTGTAGTTTCTAAAATGGGGTCATTTATGGGTGGTTTCCATTACGTAAGCCCCTCAAAATCACTTTATATCTGAATTGGTGCTTAAAAAAATGGTTTTGGAAATTTTGAAAAATGGCTTCTAAACTTCTAAGCCTTCTAACGTCCTAAAAAAGTAAAAGGCCATTTATAAAATGATGCCAACATAAAGTATACATATGGGGGAATGTAAAATAATAACTATTTTTGGAGGTATTACTATGTATTTTGAAAGTAGAGAAATTGAAATTTGCAAATTTGCAAATTTTTCCAAATTCTTGGTAAATTTGGTATTTTTTTATAAATAAAAATGAAATATTTTGCCACAAATTTACTACTGTCGTGAAACACAATATGTGACAAGAAAACAATCTCAGAATGGCCTGGATAACTAAGAGCATTCCCAAAATTATTACCACAAGCGTTTTTGGGACCTATATCATACAAATCTTGAATACAGTGTTAGTGCATTCATTTGTGTATTGAATACCACTTCATAACTATATGGTGGTATATACAGAGACAGTTTCATCATTGAATGCCAAGTATAAGAACAAGTTCTCTCCTGGAAGCAATGATTTCCACAATGAGGGTAAATTCCATAATAGAGCTCGCCCCGAAGACTTTGGAGCACTAGAAGAAAGCACTTTTGTGTACCCAAAACGTGAAAAAAGGATCTTAGTCTGGATGGATACAGGAGCTTGAACTACATAAAAGCAGAAAATCCGCTCACCCACGCTTATCTTGCGGCCATGCAAGGTACTCCCGAACCAAGGTTAAACTTCAAAAGAAAAACAACTTCCAGCATCCAGGCCGTAGTAAAATCCATCCACGTTTATTAATTGCTTTAAATGTCCATATGGCAGAAAAGAATCACAAAAGCAGTCAACGTGTTTCTTTAGGCGCTTGAGATAGTAGAGAGGGCTGAACTATTTATAGAACTGATGTATGAGAAATAGATTTTTCAAGAAAGTCTGTCATTTGCATAAAC
This sequence comes from Rhinella marina, assembly GCA_900303285.1. Taxonomy (NCBI): domain Eukaryota; kingdom Metazoa; phylum Chordata; class Amphibia; order Anura; family Bufonidae; genus Rhinella; species Rhinella marina. The sequence continues at coordinate 4,128 of ONZH01020723.1, read as the reverse complement.
CTATTAGGCCTTGCTGGAGGTATGACTTAGTACACTGTCAGTAAGTGTAAAATGGACATATGTAATTCACTAAAATACAGAAACAATGTACATAAAAAAAATAGAAAACTTCCCAAAAAAAAATCCAAAGTAAAAAAAATATGTATTTTAATGGAAAAATAAAAACTTTTACAGAATTGGAATCACGACAACCAAAGCAACCCACACTATATATGTTAAAGTGAATAACATAAAGGCTTCGTACACCATCAAGGCAAATTTTCTATGACTGAATTTTACTCATTTTTAGGCTAAATATTTATTATTTTTTAAAATTGGTCTTTATTAAAAATTTTCAGCGGTTTTTGTGATATATGTGATTAAAGGGGTTCTCCGAGTTATATATATTGATGACCTATCCTCAGGATAGGTCATCAATATCAGATCGGCGGGGGTCCGACACCTGGCACCCCCGCCGATCAGCTGTTTGAAGAGGAGGTGCGCGCCGTATCAGCGCTGCCTCCTATTCATTGTTTACATGCTGGCCGACACAGGGTAGTGGTGAGTAGGTGTAATTACACCTAACCACCCCATTCATTTCTATGGGAAGAATCGCTTCCATAGACTTGTATATGGGAGCGATTCTTCCCATTGAAATGAATGGGGCTCCTGGAGCGCCGCAGTCTTCTCAAAAAGCTGATCAGGGGGGTCCCAGGTGTCGGACACCCGCCGATCAGATGCTGATGATCTATCCTGAGGATAGATCATCAGTTTAAAAGAAAACCGCAGAACCCTTTTAACTATTGCCTTTTGACAGAAAGTATATCTCACACTGACTGTATAAGTCAGATTTAATAATAGTTTAAGTGTTTCCATTAGCAGAATATAAAATGACAAGTTGATATCCTGGTGGATATCATGCTGTGATTTTAAGTGTTATACCCTTCTTAAATGAATTGATCAACTCCTACCATGACATCTTGCTCACTTTGGCATATGTCACACAAATCAATTTAGTGGTTTTAAACATTTTATGCGGCATAGACAGTTTACTACCATTGGCTTATATAAAGTATAACCAATAAAAAATGATAAGACATTCTTGTTATAGTTTATAAAGTTATAATTCAGCAATAGCCTCATAATACACTAAGAAATCATATAAAGAAGTAACTAAATAATAACCCCCAATGTCGCACACTATGGAATGGCAAAAATGCAAAACCAAAGCATTGGGATGCACCTGCAATGTGTGAACACAGCCTGATGCACACTTTATATAGGTTAATTGATAGTGTATGTTCTGCAAATAATCTACTACTAGCCTACATTTTTTAAAAAATATTTAGTTTTTTCAATATTTCTTTTATAACTAAAAATGTGTGATCCTTTAGGAATACTGTATTTTTTCATTCTATAAGACACATTGGGGTGTGGGGTGATGGTGTTGGGGGCTGGGGAATGGCAGTGTGTCTAATGGTGTGAATGCAAATTACCTCTATGGAAGCAGTCATCAGTATGCAGGAGACTATAAAATATGCGCTGGCTGTACTCACCTCTCCCTGGTATTCCTCCAGGTCAGAAAACATGCGCCAACCAGTGGGAAAATTTATATATTAAGATTACTCACTTCACTGAGGGGTATGTAGCCGCCTGGAAACCAAGAAGGTACCCAGTAAACTACTATCCCCCCGAGCCGTGTTCGCTTCAGATGTTAGGATCCTCAATGGCGGCACAATCACAGAAGGCAGCTTCTTCTCATTGGATCCATTTATTAAGCAAATAGTCCAACTCTATTAGCGGTGCGTTCCAGTTTGGAACGCATATACTGTGCTACTTCCGGACGATGCCGCCCCGGCGCTTGCCGCTTGAGATTTATTATATATACATTTTCAAACCATAGATCACAGATTTCTTTTTATATTCCTTTTGATTTCATTGAGTGAAAAATACTTGTGTTGATTTTTATTTGTTTAATGTACGTAATGTATGCGGTCCACTGTGGAACGCACGAACAACTACCGGACTTCCGACTATGTCTCTTCCGGCTTGCACGTGGAACCGCTAGTATTTATTGATGTAAGTTATCTGTTTTATTTATTAGTGTTCTCCTGAAGAAGGGGGTTTTTTAACTGAGATACCCCCGAAACGCGTTGAGAAGTTGATTTTTACTTAATAAATGGATCCAATGAGAAGCTGCCTTCTGTGATTGTGCCGCCATTGAGGATCCTAACATCTGAAGCGAACACGGCTCGGGGGGGATAATAGTTTACTGGGTACCTTCTTGGTTTCCAGGCGGCTACATACCCCTCAGTGAAGTGAGTAATCTTAATATATAAATTTTCCCACTGGTTGGCGCATGTTTTCTGGTCTTTTTCAAGGTGAATGCTTCACCTTACTTTCTAATATTGTATTCTAAGTGGGTGGATATCTGACAACCCCCCCCCTTTTGACCTTTTGCTGCCTCCTATACCACGATCTAGTGCACGTCAAATTATTTATCAATTGATCTATTAATATATTAATCAAATACCATTGTCTATTTTCATTCTTGAGACACCCTCTGGCGCTATCAGCTCTGTGTCTATCACTACCTCTTTATTTTGGTACCGAAAGAATTGTGGTGTGATATACCTCTTTTTTTGTTTTCTCTATTTTTTTTCCTCTATCATTCCTCCAGGTGCCACACTGCACATTTTATGACTCCATACAGTGTCATGACGTATGCACTATGACCTGCTACTGTGTGATGTCAGGTCACAGTGCAGCGCTAGGCTGGAAGAAGACCAGGGAGTGGTGAGTGCAGGAGAGACTGCCGGATCGGCAGAGTGGTGGTGGAGCAGAGTCTGAGAGGGGTAATCTGATTTTTGTCTGATGGCAGCTTATGAGGAGTCTAGTCAATTCTGATCTGAGTGTAAGTCTAAGGGGAAATTAGGGGTCTCGATCTGACACATGTTACAAAGTGAAAGTAAAAATCCCGGTAAAGCGAGATCCCCTTTGATGTAGAAGACCTATAAATCCTCATCCTGTGAGGTCTCCGCCATTTAACTGTGAGCTGAGCATAGAGAGAGAGAGACGAGACAAGCACAAATGCGTTAGGGACAGTGTTGCAGCAAACAGTTAAAAAAATAATATTGGAAAGGGACAGTGCAGGGAGATCATAGGGAGAGTGTACGGAAGACTGTAGGGTTGAGTATAATCACCATGTTTATTTTCTTCAACTGCTGCAGCATTCATAGTTAATCTGTCATTTTATACATACTTAAACTTACTGTGCATCAGACTCAGTATTGAAGGGCAGCCCAATATATTGCCATGTGCATCTTGTTTAACTGCTACAACATTCATAGTTAATCTATAATTTTTACACACAGACTTACTGTGCGGCAGACTCAGTATTAAAGTGCAGTCTAATATATTGACGTATGCATCTTGTTCAACTGCTGCAACATTCATAGTTAATTTATCATTTTACACACGGACTTACTGTGCGTCAGACTCAGTATTTAAGGGCGGTCTAATATATTGCCGCGTTATTCAACTGTTGTGACATTCATAGTTCATCTGTAATTTTACACAGAGACATACTGTAATTTTACACATAGCTTACTAGTGTTGAGTGCAGCGAGCTTCAGATCATAGATCAGTCAAAAGTTTGTTTGAATGCTGTATGTAGATCAATCTCCATACAGCATTCAAATGTATGGGCTCAGTTGAGGTGAAATTCATTATCTCCGAAGTTTCTTGAGTCTTCAGTGAATAACTTCATAGTTTGATTTTTCAACTTGAAAACAATTTTAAAACTGGGATCCAATGTCAGCTTCGGTACCTACTGGATCCCTGTTTTAAAAAATTGTTTTCAAGTTGAATAATCGATGTCCGAAGTTATTCAACAAAGTCTCACATGGCTTCGGAGATAATGAATTTCACCTTTTTCCCCTAAAGTGGGGAAACTGGCTTCTACCTCACAAGTTTTTTTTTTTTTTGCCTTCCTCTGGATCAACATGCAGGATAACAGGCTGAACTGGATGGACAGATGTCTTTTTTCGGCCTTATAAACTATGCTACTATGTTACCTTGGCGGAGCCCATACATTTCAATACTGCATGGAGACGGATCTCCGTAAAGCATTCAAAAACAAACTTTTGA
>ONZH01020722.1:0-21510 GCA_900303285.1 Rhinella marina | reverse complement strand
AAAACTGTGAATCCTGTGAATCCGTGTTTGTTCATTGAAAATAACTATTTGCGGCGTTATTCACCATCCAAACAGAAAAGTGTGATATTGTGCTAATGTAGTCAGTGAAGTTGAATTGCCCAAAAAAGAGTTAAGAAGTGGTTCTGGGGCGCGTTCCTTTTAAATCGATAGTCGCATCGTCAGTCGCTATATAAACAAAGTGTATAGTGCTGTGCAGTAACCCATTGTACTGCAGTTCAGTAACCCATTGTTAACACACTGTGTAGGTGACAATATTTCTGAAAGAAATAGTTAAGACGTTGTGCAAGGCAGTGAGCAAAGTATAATTTTTGGGGGTATTGTTCATATTATTTTATTTTAAATTTTTTTATGAAATAAGATGTCAGACAGAAGGGCGACAGGCCCTTCACAGGGGAGGGGCAGTGGCATTAGGGCTCACTCGGCGAGGGCCAAAGCTACCAGTGTCATCTAGTGGTTGTGTGTTGATCACCAAACCAGACCTTCTTGAATGGTTGACTCGGTCATCCACTTCCTCCCAGATGACATCTGAAACCCCCAGCCAAGAGTCGGTGGGTTCGTCAGACACAACCCTTAGTTGGCATGAGCCTGGAGCAGCTCCAGTGCCCTCACTTGTCCTCAACCTGTCTCTGTCCTTTTCAGTTCCCTCAGCCAGAGAAGTACTATATGCTATGGGCTCTGCGCCACTATACAGCGAGGACGAACTACTTGAGGACAGTCAGCAGCTACTTGGAAGACAAGAGGTGGGGCAGAAATCCGCTCCTTCCAGTAGGCGCTCAAGTACTGATGAGGAGAGTGTAGTGGGAGGTGATGTTGAGAGCGGTCAGGCTTTGTACATCGAGACAGTTGAGGAGGACATTAGCAACATGCAAACTGTAGTTGATGATGATGTAGCCGATCGCACTTGGGAGCCGGGTGAAGCAAGGGCTTCATCATCATCATCATCATTATTATCATCTTAAGACGAGACTGACAGCTTGCGCGTCAGGCAGCGGTGCAGGCAGAAAGTCGGTAGTGTGGCCGTTAATCAGCGGAGTGGCAGCAGTGCGAGGTCAGGAGCCAAGCGGCCACGGGGTAGACCGCACTCTTATCAGGTTCTTTCCGGCCTTGAAAAGAGCGGCGCAGGGGCTCAGCCAGGCAGCGGAGGTACCACTCAGTCAGTGGGGAGTGTTGGTGGTAAAATCGGCTACTCGGCGGTTTGGAATTTTTTTGTTAAGACGCCTGAGGAGGTGAACATGGCTATATATAGAATCTGTGGTCAGAAAGTGAAGCGTGGCCAGGGTGCTAATGTTGGCACCACGGCCCTGCGCCAACATATGCAGCGTCACCAGAAAGTGGCCTGGGAGAACCGTGGCTCAGATGTGGCAGTTCAGTCGGCAGCAGCAGCATCACCCAGTGGCACGCATCCCATTTCAGGCAGTCAAGGCTCCAGCACCTCTGCCGAAGGGAGCTGTCTGTCATTATCTACCGCTCTAGAAGCTCCTGCTCCTCCTCCTCCTCTTATTCCTCGCCACTCATTACGGCAGCAGTCATTCACCGATGCGATTGCAAAGAGACAGCAGTACGCGACCAGCCATCCTACAGCGCAAAAGCTGCGCGTGCTCCTGTCCAAGTTGCTCGTGCTGCAGTCTCTCCCTTTTCAACTGGTGGACTCTGCACCGTTCAGAGAACTGATGGCTTGTGCCGAGCCGAGGTGGAGAGTCCCAAGCCGTCATTTCTTTGCCAAAAAGTCAGTCCCAGCCCTGCACAAATATGTAGAAGAGACGGTGTAGAAATATGTAGCAGCGCCGACGTGTGGAGTTGTGGCTATGGTCAAGGCCAGTACATGTCCTTTACGGCCCACTTGGTCAATGTGCTTCCCCCCCTAGCCACACAAGCATCTTGAACAGGTGATGCCACTTTCTCCTCCTCGTTGTCAAACTGCTGATCCTGCGCTAATGTCCGGCTCCTTCTCCATCACCTCAGCCTCCACTGCAGGGCCAAGTCATAGTGCTCCTCCAGCGTACCACATGTGCAGGGCGCGGCGGTGTCACGCAGTTCTACGTCTGGTTTACCTGGGCGAACGAAGTCACACAGGGGAGGAACTGCTCCGTGTCATGAAAGAAGAAATCGATTGCTGGCTTTCTACGCGACAACTAAAAATCGGAAATATGGTGACAGATAACGGAAAGAACATGGTGTCCGCACTGCACCAAGAAGGGCTGAGCCATGCGCCCTGCATTGCGCATGTATTTAATCTGGTTGTCAAACGGTTCCTCAAGTCTTATACCCAACTGCAAAACATTCTAAAAATGGCCAGGAAACTTTTCATGCACTTCAGCCATTCCTACACCACCAAGCACACCCTCCTTGAGCTGCAGCGGCAGAATGGCGTCCCCCAACAAAGGCTGATATGTGACGTTTCTACCCGTTGGAATTCTACCCTCTATATGTTGGACCGACTGTACGAACAGAGAAAGGCCATAAACGATTTCTTAATGATCCAAGTGGACAGGAGTACTTCCCTGTGTAATTTTGATGTCAGCCAGTGGCAGCTCATGCGTGACACCTGCCGCTTGCTCAGGCCCTTTGAGGAGGCCACGTTATTTGTCAGTCACCAGGACTACGATATGAACAACGTCATTCCACTGGTTCATGTCCAGGAACAGATGCTGCAAAATCTTTCTGGTCAGGAGACTGGAGACGTGGAGACTGCATCTCACGGCCACATGAGTCTGGTGGGGGCTGAACTGGAGGAGGAGGAGGACATTGGAGCACAAGCATTTAGTGTTTTTTCTACCCAGGTGACAGAAGAGGAGGAGCAGGAGCAGCCAGAGGAGGTAGATGGAGATGCGGAAGATAAGGCAGATGACCCAGAGACACCATGGCAGTATACAGTGGAGTTGGAGGAAGGGAGTCCCTCCGAGTCACTTGCGCAAATGGCATGCTCACTTGCTTACGTAGTGACAGCTGAATATTAACCATACGGCAGAGGGATGACTTCTGGCTCTCCACCCTCTTGGACCCTCGCTACCCTTGGGTCTAAAAACTATGTGTTTAAACTGGGACTGAGGGGAGGTATGCTAATTTAGATGGGGAAGATAGTGCAGTAGAGACCCTGGGGCAAGGTAATGGAACTGTGGGGAGGAATGGAAGGAGGAACCTAGAAAGTGCAGAAGGAAAGTGTAGGGGAAAATAAATATATATATATATAAATATATATACTGTATAGTGTACTGTATGTACACTAATGCCAGAAGCCTAACTAATAAAACTGGTGAACTGGAATTAGTGATGTGTGAGGAGGACTTTGACATAGTGGGAGTAACTGAGACATGGCTGGATGATACCTATGACTGGGTAGTCAACGTACAGGGTTACAGTCTGTTTAGAAAGGATCGCCAAAACCGGAAAGGGGGAGGGGTATTCCTGTAAATGTAAAGTCCTGTCTAAAGCCCACACTCTGGGAAGATATAAGTGAGGGACATGAAAATGTGGAGTCACTGTGGCTAGAAATAAATGGAGCTAAAAACAATAATAAAATACTAATAGGACTTTATTATAAACCACCTAATATACCAGAGTCCACATAAAATCTACTTCTAAATGAAATAGATGAGGCTGCAAAACATAATGAGGTCGTTATTATTGGGGATTTCAACTACCCAGATATAGACTGGGAAACTGAAACCTGTATATCTCATAAAGGAAACAGGTTCTTGGAAATAACCAAAGACAATTACCTTTCCAAACTGGTTCAGGACCCGACTAGAGGGACGGCCACACTGGACTTAGTATTAACCAATAGACCTGACAGAACAACAGATGTGCAGGTTGGGGGACACCTGGGAAATAGTGACCATAATATAATAACCTTCCAACTGTCATTTAAAAGAGCATTTCTTCAGGGAGGAACAAAAATACCAAACTTCAAAAAAGCAAAATTTAGTCAAGTAAGAGAGGCCATAGGCCTAACTAACAAAATGGGATATTTTTAAAAGCATTCTAATATCTAATTGTGAGAGGTACATACCTTAAGGGAATAACTAATGTGGATAAATAGAGCTGTAAAGAACGCAATAAATGACAAACAGAAAGCATTTAAATCACTAAAACAGGAGGGGAGAGAGGAAGCATTGAAAAACTATAAAGAAAAAAAGTAGAATATGTAAAAGACAAATAAAAACAGCCAAACTAGAGACCGAGAGATTAATCGCCAAAGAGAGTAAAACTAACCCTAAAATGTTCTTTAATTATATAAATGGTAAAAAGTATAAACCTGAAGGTGTCAGCCCCTTACAGAGTAATAAAGGGGGAAGTTGCAGAGCGATGAGGAGAAAGCAAAGCTACTAAATATCTTTTTCTCTACTGTATTCACTGAGGAAAATAAACTGTCAGATGAAATGCAGAATATAAAAGTAAATTCCCCATTAAAAATGCCCTGTCTGACCCCGGAAGAAGTAGAGCTGCATCTTAAAAAGATTAAAATAGACAAATCGCCAGCACCGGATGGCATACACCCCCGTATCCTAAGAGAATTAAGTAATGTCATCGCCAGACCCTTATTTCTGATATTTAAGGACTCTATACTGACAGGGAGTGTTCCACAGGATTGGCGCATAGCAAATGTGGTGCCAATATTCAAAAAGGGTCCAAAAACAGAGCCCGGGAACTATAGGCCGGTAAGTTTAACATCTGTCGTGGGTAAACTGTTTGAGGGTTTTCTAAGAGATGCTATCTTGGAGTACCTCAATGAAAATAAGCAAATTACTCCATATCAGCATGGCTTCATGAGGGTTCGGTCATGTCAAACCAATTAAATCAGTTTCTATGAGGAGGTAAGTTCTAGACTGAACCGTGGCGAATCAATGCATGTCGTATATCTGGACTTCTCCAAAGCATTTGACACGGTACCACATAAAAGGTTAGTATATAAAATGAGAATGCTTGGCCTGGAAGAAAATGTCTGTATGTGGGTAAGTAACTGGCTCAGTGATAGAAAACAGAGGGTGGTTATTAACGGCACATATTCAGATTGGGTCACTGTCACTAGGGGGGTACCACAGGGGTCAGTATTGGGCCCTATTCTCTTCAATATATTTATTAATGATCTTCTAGAAGGCTTGCACAGTAAAATATAATTTTTTGCAGATGACACTAAACTGTGTAAAGTAATTAACACAGAAGAAGACAGTACACTGCTACAGATGGATCTGGATAGACTGGAGGTTTGGGCAGAGAAGTGGCAGATGACGTTTAACACTGACAAATGTAAAGTTATGTATATGGAAAGGAATAATGCAAGTCACCAGTACATACTAAATGGTAAAATATTGGGTAACTCTGACATGGAAAAGGACCTAGGAATTTTAGTGAACAGCAAACTAAGCTGTATAAACCAGTGTCAGACAGCTGCTGCCAAGGCCAATAAGATAATGGGTTGCATCAAAAGAGACATAGATGCCTGTGATGAGAACATAGTCCTTCCACTTTACAAATCACTAGTCAGACCACACATGGAGTACTGTGTATAGTTCTGGGCTCCTGTAAACAAGGCAGACATAGCAGAGCTGGAGAGGGTTCAGGGGAGGGGAAATAAAGTAATAACTGGAATGGGTGGACTACAGTACCCAGAAAGATTATCAAAATTAGGCTTATTCACTTTAGAAAAAAGACGACTGAGGGGAGATCTAATAACTATGCTGGCATTCACTGTAATGTTGATTTGTACGCTAATGCTATGCATTGAATGCTAATGCGTACGAATTTGTATGCTAATGTGTACGCATTTGGACGCTAATGTGTACACATTGTGTGCTAATGCGTACAAATTCAGTTAATTAGCATACTTTTACGAGCGAAAGGCGTAAAAGAGGAGAAGTCGCGATTCTGACCTGTTTTATTAACCAACACCTCCTTTCGGCAGGGGCTTTCCATGAACATTATGCTTGAGTGCTCGGCCAGAGCTCCCGAGCGTATGAGCACAGAGGTGCTCGCTCAAACACCACTCCCTATGCGTTTTACTCTAAGGCAAAGTGTTCTACACCACTATCCAGGTTTTCTGCAGCCCGGAAGTAGCAGTTTTTTTAACGTGATTCTCAACTAATTTATTCGGATCGAAGCGAATCTTTTTGGAAAATTCGGCGAACCAGCCGAATCGAATTTTTGAAAAATTCACTCATCTCTACTGGGGACATATAGTGACATTCCATCTATCACATGAACGATCCCATTGATGCAACACCTGGTCAGTTACAACGGAGATAACTATATGCCTTACAGTGGTAGGACTATCATGTTGCCTCTTGTTCCCTGGTCTGGGAGACCAAAGGTTTGATATATCCCCACTCTAGACTGACTGATTTTCTTTGGTTACTCATTTTTTCTTACTGTTTAACCTACAGTATTTCAGTTTTTGTTATGTCATTAATGGTATCCTATGGTACTTCCATCTCTATCATGCTGGGGTTTGGTCCCATGGGTCATGTGGTGGTGTGGAGGGGGCTGGTTGTGTGAGAGTGTGTTCTCCTGTAGCAGTTTCACTCCTGAGGACAGACAACCTCTGTTATGTTTCATATAATATTACACAATGTTGGGGTTTTAATTCACCCCTTAAGCGTAAAAAAGTGTATAGATTATTAAAACATTATCCCGACATTGTTTGTCTGCAGGAGTCGCATTTCTCTACCACCTCTTCCCCCACATATATCCATCCCTGCTATTCTATCTTTTATGTAGCCTCCCACACATCCAATACCAGAGGAGTGATTACTCTTTTTAGGAATAACTTCCCTTTAAAGATAAAACAAACTTTTGCAGATCCAGACGGTAGATATTTGATAATAATGGGTACTCTCCAAGAGGCTTCTATCTGTCTTGTAAACTCATATGCTCCTAATGAACATCCCATTCAATTCTTTAAAACCTTAGCTGAGAAAATTGACCCCCTAGAGTATCAATATCTTATTTGGTGTCGAGACTTCAATTTTGTTTTGTTTTGATTTAACACTACTCTTCACAGGTTCCACACATCAGATTCTCAACACTCACGAGAACAAAAGCAGCTTATTAATGATAGCATGCACTTGCTTTCATTAGCTGATACCTGGAGAGAACACAATGGTCCTGCTAGAGGCTACACATTCTATTCCTCAGCACATCACTCCCATACTCGTATTGATATGATTTTGTCATCAGCGAACGCTCTCCCATTTGTTCTGTATAGTCGACACATTATTTCAGCTTGGTCTGATCATAATATTGTTTAATCAGTCTTTGATTTAATGCCCAAAAACTCAGTCCCTTTTTCATGGTGTCTCAATGAAGCTCTGCTTTCAGATCCCACAATCCAGACACAGATTACTACTGAACTGACTCATTTCTTCACTGAGAATGTGACTACAGACTCTTCCCCACACTGGGTATGGTTGTCCCATAAAGCATATATCAGAGGTAAACCAATAGCTATTGCATCTAAAAGGAAGAAAGATAGGAACTAAGCTCAGACTTCCCTGGAATCTAAATTGGCCAGATTAGTTTATGCTCACCATCAACACCCATCTTTATACCTCCACCAGGCCATCAAGGCCACTACATTACAATTAAACTCTACAGTATTCTGTCACATAGGACAGAAAAAGCCCTACAATGGACCAAAGCTAAATACTACAAGTGGACCAATAAACCCGATAAACTCCTGGCTAGAAAACTGAAAGCCCAACAAAGTATTAATCAAATCCTTCAAATTCAAACCAAAGAAGGTCAGGTCACGAGTAACCCGAATCGTATTTATAATACCTTCACTGACTTCTATCAGGCTCTATATAGGCAACGCCAACCCCAATCTATTATATCTACTGAAGCCTTTATTTCTAAAGCCAACCTACCCAAGCTTACCTCAGAGGCCCTTCAACAGCTTAATAGGGAAATATCAATAATTGAAGTTGAGATGACCCTTAAATTTCTAAAATTAGGAAAAGCACCTGGCCCTGATAGTCTAACTGTTCTTTATTTTAAAAAGTTCTCCACAATCCTTGCCCCCCATATCAGATCTTACTGTAATCACATCCTTCAAGGTGACACTATGCCAGATGAGTTACTGGATGCTCTTATAACTGTAATCCCTTAACCCAACAGGAACCCCCTCTTACAGACCCATTTTTCTTTTAAATCTTGATGCCAAGATCTTTACATCTATTCTGGCCTGCAGATTTAATCTTCTACGCCCTCACCTGATCCATCCTGATCAAGTGGGATTTATTCCACAACAAGAAGCCGCAAAATACTTAGTGTAATCTCCTTTCCAATCACCATCGACTCCCCCTTACTTTACTTTCCCTAGACCTAGAAAAAGCCTTTGATTATATCTCCTGGGAATACTTACTGTTTCTCCTTAGGAATATGGGTTTTCATGGCCCTTTCATTCAGGCATTAAAATCCCTTTATTCTCATCCTACAGCTTTTCTGAAATTACCTTCTACCTCACCAACATCTATTAAAATCGGCAGGGGTACAAGACAAGTTTTTGCTTTGTCTCCAGCCCTCTTTGCCCTAGCAATTGAACCTTTAGCTGCCCTCATACGCCAAGACCCTAACATTACAGGTGTCACTATTGGGACCCAGGAATTGAAGGTGAACTTGTTTGCAGATGACCTGCTTCTCACAATCACTAATCCAGTCATTTCCCTCCTCAACCTTAGTCTCTTATTACAGGAATTATCCAAGGCCTCTGGTCTGAAAATAAACCTCTCTATATCTGAAGTTCTCTATTGTAACACCCCTTCTAACACCACAGCCTTAATAGAACGGGAATTTGGCTATCACACCTGCTCTAGCAAACTATTCTACTTAGGAATCTACCTCACCCCTCAACTATCTAATATCTATAAAATAAACTATACTCCCCTCTTACCACCAGTCAAACGTTTGACATGATTTCCTTATTGCTAGTAGACTACAAACCACTGCTCAGCTTCGATCTAAATACTCCATCCCTGCATCTGAGGATTATAGAGTGGTCCAGGCTATGTTCTTTTGGTGGTCCATCACGGGGAGCTCCTCGTCCATTTCCTGCTCTCCTTTTGAACGATTTTTATTATATTCTTTTGAAAGAGTGGGACTGGTTTCTCGCATCTATTATTGGCTATTATGTCTAAATGGGAGGAGGACACCGACTGCTCTATGACCATCCCTAGGTGGCACACATGCTGTGAGGCTATCACTAAGGGCAGCTGGCAGGTATCTTTGGTAGAGACCTCCCTTAAAGTATTACATAGGGCCTATTTGGTCCCTGAAAGGCTACACCATATATATCCATCGGTTGACCCTTATTGTTTTCGTGGCTGTAATTCCATTGCAACAATGTATCATATTTGGTGGATGTGCCCTATAGTGAGTTCTTTTTGGACAACCATATGCTCAATTTTATCTGATGTTTTGGGCACTACTTTTCATAAAATCCCAACTGTGTGCCTCCTGGGGGATAAACCTGTCAGCATGAAATATGCACCATTTAAGCTAGCTGAATTCCTTCTCCTTGCGGCTTGCATTCACATTGCAGCCAAATGGCGATCTAATACCCTTAACTTTGTTGAAGATCTTATATGTATGTATACTGGGGATGCCTATTTCTGAATATACTGCCTGACTTATGTATATTTGATTCTATGTGACAAACCTACTATTATGCACTACTGTGGATACCTTTTCCCTTTTCTTTTCTTTTTTTTCTTTTACATGTTTTGAAGTTCACTTATTAGACTGTGCATCATTGTATATTACTTATTTATCGCCTCCTGCGTGAGGCATATATTCTCGAGCACTGTCTTTGGTTTTGTTATTATACTATGTTCAATAATATAATAAAACCTTTTTTGAAACTAAAACACAGAACCAGTGCAGATATTTTCATGGTTCCATTTTCTGAGCGTTAGATTGGCTCCTGATTTTGGGTCACCATACAGTAACTGCTGGAATTAACTGACCAAATAACTGAAGTGTTCATCAGCCTTACAGGTCAATGTTAGTGTTAGGTACAGTATAATATACTTAACCGTGTAGTGGCCCAATATTCTAATATAGTGAGAAAGAGCTATCTCATTTTACACCATCTGCTGCTTCCACATAGATTGATAGACAACCTATTTTGTTAGCCACTGATACAAGCTTCTTTTGATCCGTCAGAAGAACAACCCAAAAAAAACTGAATCCTGTCTTTTGAGCATCCACCTTCACACAGTCAGTATTTGGTCAGGAATTGATAAGTATTAGTAAAGCAAAAACAGGAGTGGATCCAAAACAGAGATAACACGTGTTCCATGTCTTCTGTGTTTTGGACCCACTCCTGCTTTTAACTTCCAAATCATGATCAAATCCCGATGCAAAAAATACTGACTTTGGGATAGAGGCCTTTTGGATGCTCCAAAGACAGGATCTGTTGTGTTTTCAATGTTTTATGTTCTTCTGACAAATCAGAAGAAGGGTAAAATGAACGAAGATGTCAACAAGGCCAAACTGGGACACTAGTGGTGAGGGTGGCCACAGTGAAAGGAGTCAATATAGTGGCCCAGTGACAGAGTAGTAAGGGTGGCAACAGCAAGAGAAGTCAACATACTGGCCCAGTGAAAGAGTGGGAAGGGTGGCAACAGCATGAGGATTCAATATAGTGTCCCAGTCACAGAGTAGTAAGGGTGGCAACAGCAAGAGGAGTCAACATACTGGCCCAGTGAAAGAATGGGGAGGGTGGCAACAGCATGAGGAGTCAATATAGTGGCCCAGTCACAGAGTGGGGAGGGTGGAAACAGCGAGAGGAGTCAACGGAGTGGTCCAATTACAGAGATGAAGGGGGACAACAGCAGCGGCAGTAACAGCACAAGAAAGTGGCAGTAGGACAAGATGGCAGCAGATGTGTGGCACCCGGTGGTTGGTGGCATCAGAATAGTGGCTGAAGCAAGTGGCCAGAAGTAATGGGCCATTTTTCACAATGGTGTGGCAGCACACTGCAGTCAGAACATTACTGCCAGAATCATCTTGTCTGATGCATCAGACAAAGGTGTGTGGAAATCCTTGATGATTCATGTTTGATTCATCTTTATAAGGGTTAACCTCTCAATATTTTGTGTTGAAAGATGAGTTCTCTTTTGGGTAAATGCACTTAACAACCCGATCTGATGCCACTCTACTGGCCAAGCAGGAAAGCTTGCCCAAGGCAAACTAAGCCAGTTGCAGCCACAATTCAAGTTTGGCTGCCCAGTAGCCCAGGAGATCTTGGATCTGGAGTGACAGGGTGCAGTCCAAGTATGCTACCACCTGCTGGTTCAGGTTCTGCTCCATGTCCTGCTGCTGCTGGGTGGTTTCTTCTGTAGGTGGGTGAAGAAAAGTGGTCATTAGAGACTCAAGACCTAAAGGGGTTATCTAATAGCAGAAATTCCCTCCCCCATGCCCTGGCCCCTTCTATAGATGATACTTACCCGTTCCCCGGCACGTGCGTTCCTCCGGATTACTGTATGGCAGCCGCTGCAGATAACTCTTTTAAGTTGCTGCTGATGCAGCTGGTGCTGCTCCTGCCTCCCCACCCCGTTGAGCAGTCATGGAAGTGTAGTGTGAGCGCAGAGGGTTTTCCCGGTCAGACCTTTGTGAGGATGGTGCACATAGTCAGCGACAAAAAGACTACCCGATAGTAGTTGAGTTTATCATTAGAGATGAGCAAACGTGCTCGTAACGAGCACTGTACCGCTTGGCTCCCCTGCGCTCGCATGGGCGCAGGCAGCCGCTTCCGTCGGGTGAGGAGGACGGAAGCGGCTGCCTGCGCCCATGCGAGTGCTGGGGAGCTGAGCGGTACAGTCACTTGGGCAGATAAACCACCTATTTCTGTATACAATTCCTGGGCACTAATGTCCTCCTCCTTGTTCTCATCCTTCTCCTCCACCAGTTAAGCCCCCACAGGGCTCAGGTGGTTGCGAAATGTAGGCACCACATCTCCTGTCCCCTGTATAGGAAGATTTCTCAGAATCTGCTCCAGGACGTGAAGGAGTGGAATGACATCATTCATCCCATAGTCCTGGCAACTGAAAAAGAAAGTCACCTCCTCAAAATGTCCTCAGCAAATGGCAGGTGTTACACATGAGCTGCCACTGGCTAACGTCAAAGTTACACAGGGGAGTACCCCTGTCCACCTGCATCATCAAGAAATCATTCACGGCCTTCCCTGCTCATATAGTTGGTCCAACATGTGGAGGAGTTCCAACGTATGGAAACATCACAAATAGGGAGATGTTGGGGAACACCACTCAAGGAGAGCGTGTTTTGCAAGGTAAGAGTGGCTGAAATGAATGCACAGTTTCCTGGCCATTTTCAAGACGTCTTGCAGTTGATTGGAAGATTTCCGCAACCGGTTTACAACCAGATTAAAGATGTACCCTCCTTGACGCAGCACAAACAGAATGTTCTTCCCTTTATCGGTGTCCATCGTTCCGATCTTCATTTGGCGAGGAGACAGCCAGCATTCAATTTCTTTGATGATGATGCAGAGCAGTTCCTCCCAGGTATGACTCTGTTCTCTCAGGCTGGCCAAGTGCAAAACAGCATAAAACTGCAATGCTCTGCACAGGTGGTATGCTGGAGAACCACTCCAAATTGTACCTACAGTGGAGGCTGAGGACAAGGTGGGGGATTATGAAGCAGAGGAGGACATTGGTGCCAGAATCACAGCATAAAAACGCGGAGTTGGCATTGCCATCACCTGGCCAAGTTTCTCATGTGGCTGGGCAGGAACCACATTAACCCATTGGGCTGTAAAGGACATATATCGTCCTTGGCCATAGCTACAGCTCCACATGTCGGCACTTTCATATTATTTACCGATTATTATTTACTGACATCGACAGGCTCAAGCACTTGCTCACCTTCTGCTGTATGTACATAAGCAGGGCTGGTATAACTTTTTTGGAGAAGTAATGATGGCTTGGGACTCTCCACCTGGGGGATGGAAACACAGCTCCCTTCTGCTGAGGTGGTGAAGCCCTGACTGCTGGACAAGAGGTGTGGGCCACTGGGACATGCGTCAGGCTGTACCATATTATTAGTGATGAGCGAGCATGCTCGGGTCCACTCGGTGTTTGGCCAAACACCAAGTGTACTCGAGCGCCACACTCAAGTCCCCTCCCCAAGACGGATCCGTCATGACCCCCAATGCAAGTCAATGGGGACGGATCCGTTCGGTGTAACACAATAGTACACGGATCCATCCTCAATGGACGGATCCATGCTCAATGGAGTTCATGATGGATCTGACTGCCCCGGTCCCTGACTGCTCACATCACCTTCTCCCAAGTGTCATCATCGCTACTTGCACGCCTACAAGATGAGAAGCTGACCTCTCCTCCAAATCTGGGCTAGCCAGTAGCTGCTGACTGTCCTCAATAATATCTTCCTCACTGAAAAGTGAAGCAGAGACGGTGGCATACATTAGTTGCCTGGCAGAGGGAGCAGCAAAGGAAAGAGGCAGGTTCAGAACAGTTGAGGGCACAGAGCTTGTTCCTGGGTCATGCCAACTTCTCACTGTGGGTGTCTGAAGTCAGTTGAGATCATGTTGAAGACGGAGTCAACCGTTCCAGGACAGCAGGATTTGTCGTCAAAGCATGACCGCTGAATGACAGTGGCAGCTCTGGCCTGTTGCTGTGGCTGCTGCTACCACCCCCTTCTCCTGCTGCTACTTCTTCCGAATACAGCACTATTTTTGCTTTGGAGGGCCCTGGCACCTTTTTGTTAGACATACTGTACAGTAAGTGTATGTGTAAAATAGGCTATTCAATGTCAATGTTAACACTCCAGTAACAGTAGTATTAGACAGCTTATTCACCCCAATTTGTGAATTAAGGCCTAATGGAATTGCTTATTTATGAAACAAGGTAGGCACCCCAAGAACAGTAAAAATAGACAGCTTACTCACTCCAGTTTGAGAATCAAGGACTAATGTAATTTAAAGAGTTTCTGGAGCAAGATATTTCAAAGTCTTACGTTAGAAGGTAAACAAGATATCCTTCCATGTCCACGATTAGCCATACTTGGAGATAACACTGAACTGAACTTACCCAAGGGGGGGAAGTATAATATAATACAAGACCTCTTTTGGGCTAAGTTATTGATCTTGAGAAGTTGGAAGGATGAAAACCCGCCAGAATATAATCAATGGTTATCTTTAAGGGACTATATGAATAAAAAGGAGAGAAGGGAATAAATTATTTCTTTATTTATATATTTTTTTTTTCCTCTCTCTGCGACCAAAGGGGGGGGGGGAGGGGGGGAATGGGTATAACATATAATTAACTAAATTTCACTAGGATGTAATGAAATATTGATGTTTTTAGAAATCATAACATGTGATACGTGAAATTAAATATTTGTATTGTTGAAATTTATAAATTAAAAAAAAAAAAGGACTAATGTAATTTCTTATCTATGAAATAAGGTAGACACCCTAATAACAGTAAAATAGACAGCTTATTCACCCCAATTTGAGAATCAATGCCTAATGGAATTGCTTATCTATTTAACAAGGAGGATACCCCAATAACAGTAGTATTAGACAGCTTATTCATCCCAATTTGGGAATCAAGGCATAATAGAATTGCTTACCTATTAAACAAGGTGGGCATCCCAATAACAGTCATATTAGACAGCTTATTCACACCAAATTGAGAATCAAAGCCTAATGGAATTATCTATTGAACAAGGTGGACACTGTTCAATTAGATAGCTCTGTGCCCTATACAGGGATTGATGTAAATTATGGTGTCTCCTATGGATCCCTTCAGATTCAGATTACAGAGCCTGCACTATCCCTGCACGGTCCCTGCAGTCTCCCTATGCTCACTCAACAGTGTGTAAAAACTCTCCCTACAATCTCCCTACACTGTCCGTGTACTGTCCATGCAGTCTCCCTATCCAATATTCCACAATTAAAGGCTTCTTGAACACTGTCCCAAGCTCGTCACAATTTTTCCTATGCTCAGCTCACAGTTAAATGGCTTACACTGCACAGAATGAGGCTGGCTAGCTGCTGCATGGCATAATGGGTGATCTTGTGTTCCTGGGCTTCTCACTTTCACTTTGTAACACGTGTGGCTGTCAATTTAGAATAAAAAAACATTTGTTACCATAAAGCGCAAGGAAATTTAAATTCAGTTTTAAATAATTAACAAACAAAAGCAGATATTCAGCATTCATTCTAGCAAGTTTTATGACAATTACCAGAAAACACTTGTCCTAATCATTTATAATATTGTGCCCTCTACAAATCAATTGGGATGGCTTTAGTAAATAAGCAGTTTACGTTAAAAGGAGTCTGTCAACATGAAAATGCAGTGCAATATATAGGCAGCATGTTATACAGCAGAAGGAACTGGGCATATTGATATATGTCTTTTTGGGAAAAGATTCAGTAAAACTTGTCATTTATTGTGATTTATCTGCTCTTTTTGGTAGGTCAGAGGGCAGTCCGACCTACAGTATGTATGCATACCCATACAGAAAAGGCTGTAGATTGCTGACCAGACTGTCCACTGGACTCCTAAGCAGAGCTTTAGACCAATCAATGATGGTATACTGAATCTTTTCCCATAAAACTATATATCAACCTGCTCAGCTCCTTCTGTTCTTTTTTGTTGTTGCGTATATTTTATTAATTTTCCAAACAATTATATAGCAAATATCCAAATCACATCTTAAATGAATGCAAATATATTATAAAAATGGTATGTCCCCATTCCTAAAAAAGAGTAGAAAAAAATAATCCTTCCCACCTCTCAACTCTACTATTTATGAAACTCATCTATTTTCTAAAAATATAAACCACATTTCTCATATTGCTTCAAATTTAGACATTTTATCAAACCTGATTATTTTTCCACACTTAATTAGATTTATTATTTGTTGTATACCCTCTGACACAAGGACAAAGCTGTTACAATTTTTTGCCATATACACTTTCTAGCGGCAAAAACATGCTGCATCAAGATATTTATATTCTTGGATGCTCCATCTAAATGTATTCCCAAAAGACTCAGCTGACAATCTAACACATATTTCTATTATCTTATAACATCTCACTAACTTCCTCCCAAAATCTCCTTACTATTGTACAATCCTACCACATACAGTACAGACCAAAAGTTTGGACACACCTTCTCATTCAAAGAGTTTTCTGCATTTTCATGACTATGAAAATTGTAGATTCACACTGAAGGCATCAAAACTATGAATTAACACATGTGGAATTATATACTTAACAAAAAAGTGTGAAACAACTGAAAATATGTCTTATATTCTAGGTTCTTCAAAGTAGCCACCTTTTGCTTTGATTACTGTTTTGCACACTCTTGGCATTCTCTTGATGAGCTTCAAGAGGTAGTCACCTCAAAATATAAAAAAGTATTTGTGGAAAAGTTATCTTTCTCGCATTAATTTCTTATTCAACCTTTCTAATTGTTCCTTTTTGATTCTAGGTGAAACCAATCCATCCAGGAAGTCCTTCATTTTATCAACCCTTACCCCGGATCACTATAAAGTTTTTGATAATATGAAATTCCCTATATATTTTATCCAGATTTGACATATAATTCCCAGAGGTATCTCTAATTTTATATACCAAATTATTATTTTCCACTTTTCTTAATAACCTTGCCAAGGGCCTATCTAGTTTATTTGTGTATTTAAAATACCTAACTTTCATCTACCTAATTGCTTTTTCTACTTTTCAGAGTCCAAGATATTTAACTGAGACTTTTATATCCTTGATTTGTTTCTTTAAAAAGAAGACCTTTGATTCATTCTCACCAACTTTCCCAATCTAACCTCTAAACCCCTTCTTAACCCTTCCTTCCCCATTTTCCTATCAGCTAACTTCAAAAGCTTTCCCCTAATTTAGGCCTTATGTGCTAACCAACCTAGTCCCCAAATCCACCTCATTGGTCATATTCATTTCAAAATATAACTAAGGGCTCGTTCACATCACCGTTAGGGCTTCCGTTCAGTCTTTCCGCTATAACATCGTTATAACGGAAAGAAACTGAATCCCTAGTTTCCCTAGAAACTGAATCCCTAGTCCTGTCGACAGGACTTTGTTTTCCGTCCAGCATAACGGCAACCAGACGGATCCGTTATGCAGGGCCATAGGCTTCTATTATGACGGATCAAAACGGAATGCCTCTTAAAGGTGTCCGTTTTGATGTCCGTCCTAGGGATTCCGTTTCTTTCCGTTATAACGATGTTATAACGGAAAGACTGAACGGAAGCCCTAACGGTGATGTGAACGAGCCCTTAAAGGGATTCTGTCACCACGATTTTAGTGACAGAGCTTTTCACATCACCACTAGAGATGAGCGAATCCTAAAAGATTCGGGGATTCGGTATCCCACCGCGGGATTCGTGGATTCGGGCCGAATCACGAATCCCATTAAAGTCTATGGGAGACCCGAATCTTTTTGCAGGGGTCAAAGGTTCTGCACAGTCAAGTTTAGCCCCAACATGTGAAAACCTCAGAAAATGATGGAAACACCTTGGAAATGCATAGGAAACACCAGGGGCAGCATCTAGGGATGCCTCTGAGGCTCCCTAAGGGCTCATTCAGATGTCCGTTTGGTGTTGTCCGTGTTTTGCGGATCCGCAATTTGCGGATCCGCAAAACACGGACAGCGGCCCATGTGCAGTCCGCAACTTGCGGAACACACATGATAGAAATGCCTTTTCCTGTCCATGGATCCGGACAAGAATAGGACATGTTCTATTTTTTTCCAGACCCACGGAACGGAAGTGTGGATACGGACGGCACACAGTGTGCCATCCGCATCTTTTGCGGCCCATTGACTGTGAATGGGTCCGCACCTGGTCCGCAAATTGCGAATCGGATGCGGACGATTTTTGCGGACGTGTGAATGAGGCCTGAGGCTGATGCTGCAGGTCCCTACCTTATGTAAATTTAGGTCACATGTCACTGCCAGCCAATCACTGCTGGGGAGGTATAGGGGCTGTTACATCAAAGCAGGCGTTCCCACAGGCTTCCCTTTGATGCTGATTGGCTGAAAAATCCGGGCATTTCAAATTGGCAGTGACTCACGAATCTTCACGAATCCGCGCTGCCTCGTGATGCCGAGCCGAGCAGAAGCGGGCAAGATTCGTGCGAATCCCGAATCTTGCCGCTCCGGCTCGCTCATCACTAATCACCACATCAGTCACCTCGATTTGGTTAAAACTATACTTGTCCTAATGCCATATGTCTTGTCATTTTAGCAAAAAATACCTTTTATTCACATGCAAATCACCTCTATAAGGAGTCCAAGGGGCTGTCTCTCCGTCCGTTGGAGCCCAGCCGCGCCCATTCCCTTAGAGCCTAGCATTGCCCTACTGCTAATTATTCACTCCTTTCAGGGCTGACGTCATTCTCCTGGTGCGCCATAATCTCGCGCATGCACCCTGGATCCATCTGTCTGCACTTGTGCGGTGTCCTGGTAGCAGCCTAGCCAGCGAAACGCGAGATTACGGCACACCAGGAGAATAACGTCAGTCCTGAAAGGAGTTAATAATTAGCAGTAGGGCGGTGCTGGGCTCCAAGAGAATGGGCACTGCTGGGCTCCAACGGCCGGAGAGACAGCCCCTTGGGCTCCTTATAGAGGTGATTTGCATGTGAATAAAAGGTATTTTTTTCTAAAATGACAAGACATATGGCATTAGGACAAGTATAGTTTTAACCAAATCGAGGTGACAGATGTGATGATGTGAAAAACTCTGTCACTAAAATCGTGGTGACAGAATCCCTTTAATATCTTCGTCTAGTTATTTCATAATCACAAAATCTGTTAACAGAGCCTCACTTAATCTCCAGGGCAGGGCCGCTTTAATCATAGGGCATATGGTGCATCTGCACCGGGCCCACCAATAGGTCACGTGGGGGGGGCCCCCCTTACAAACTGGCCGGTTTGGGTGTGCAGGGCCGCCGATAGTGCAGTACAACTGGTACTGCCCTATGGGGACCGAACTCTACGACACGGGGGGGGGGGGATAATGCTTACCCTGCCGATCTCGGTCTCCTGGCTACGCGCTTCCTCCTGGGCTGGCTGTGTGATCCCGCGAGATTCCAGCGCTGGTCACAGGTCTCGCGGGATCACACACTGCAGGAGAAGAAGGCGCGCGCAGGAGAAGGAGAAGAAGACCGGAGGCAGCTTTTTGTAAGTATTTTGTGGCTGGGGCCCCGGGGGGGGGGGGCCTGAGGTCTGATGATGGGGCAAAAATGGCTGACCTGAGGTCTGATGGATGGGGGCACAAGAGCTGACCTGAGGTCTGATGGATGGGGCACAAGAGCTGACCTGTCACCTGAGGTCTGATGGATGGGGGCACAAGAGCTGACCTGAGGTCTGAGGATGGGGCACAAGAGCTGACTGAGGTCTGATGATGGGGCCAGCTGACCTGAGGTTAAGCTGACCTGAGGTCTGATGGATGGGGCACAAGAGCTGATCTGAGGTCTGATGGGGCACATTAAGCTGACCTGAGTCTGATGGGCACATTAAGCTGACCTGAGGTCTGATGATGGGGGCAAAAAATGGCTGACCTGAGGTCTGATGGGCACAAAGCTGACCTAGTCTGAGGTCTGATGATGGGGCAAAAGGCTGACCTGAGGTCTGATGGGGCACAAGAGCTGACCTGAGTCTGATGGGGCACAAGAGCTGACCTGAGGTCTGATGGGGCACAAGAGCGACCTGAGGTCTGATGGGCACTTAACTGCTGAGGTCTGATGGGGCACAAGACTGATCTGAGGTCTGATGGGGACATTAAGCTGACCTGAGGTCTGATGGGGCACATTAAGCTGACCTGAGGTCTGATGGGGCACAAGACTGACCTGAGGTCTGATTGGGGCACAAGAGCTGACCTGAGGTCTGATGGGGCACAAGACGCTGACCCTGAGGTCTGATGGGGCACAAGAGCTGACCTGAGGTCTGATGGGGCACAAGAGCTGACCTGAGGTCTGATGGGGCACAATAAGCTGACCTGAGGTCTGATGGGGGCACAAGACGCTATTTGAGGTCTGATGGGGGCTCAAGACGCTGACCCGAGGTCTGATGGGGGCACGATACGCCGACCTGAGGTCTGATGGGGGCACGAGACGCTGATCTGAGGTCTGATTGGGCCACGAGACGCCGATCCCTGTACTGTGACATCACTGTGTTTATTATCTCTGTACGGTGACATCACTGTGTTTATTATCCCTGTACAGTGACATCACTGTGTTTATTATCCCTGTACACTGACATCGCTGTGTTTATTATCTCTGTACTGTGACATCACTGTGTTTATTATCCCTGTACAGTGATATCGCTGTGTGTATTATCCCTGTACTGTGACATCGCTGTGTGTATTATCCCAGTGCAGGAAGAGGTAAGTGGTCTGTGTTTGTGTGTTTGTTTTCTATTTTTCAGGGTCGTACGTCGGATTCGGTGGACTACGTCGGACCAGCTTTTTTTTTTTTTTTAATAAAATGGTCAAACAGGGGTCTGGGGGAGTGTTTATTTCAATAAAATGTTTTATACTTGTGTGTGTGTATTTTTTTTTTCCAATACTACAGTTTTAGTAATTAAGGCTATCTACAGACGGCCCTGATTACTAATACTGGGCTTAGTGCTTGCCGGTATGGCAGGCCAGCACTAACCCCAACATTATTACCTCGGCACCCACCGCCACCAGGGGTGCCGGGAAGAGCCGGGTACCCGCAGGACCGGACCTTCAAAATTGAGGGTCTGGCTCTGGGGCGGCTGCAGGCTGGTACCATTAGGCTGGGAAGGGCCAATAACCGTGTCCCTTCCCACCCTGGTAGTGCCAGGCTGCCGCTGCTGGTTGTATCTGGCTGGAAAAGGAAAAAAGGGGGGACCCCACGCCATTTTTTTTAAAATTATTTAATTATTTTTGTAAAAAAATGGCGTGGGGTCCCCCCCTTTTTAGAAAAAGTGGCAGGTAATGTCCATTACTTGATTTGTAGTCTTAGGTCTTTACTAGTGATGAGCGAGCCGAAGCGGCAAGATTCGGGATTCGCTCGAATATTGCCCGCTTCGGCTCGGCATCACGAGGCAGCACAGACTCATGACTATCCGTGCGTCACTGCCCGCATGAAATGCCCATTTTTTTCAGCCAATCAGCAGCAAAGGTAAGCCTGTGGGAACGCCTGCTGTGATGTAACAGCCCCTATGTCTCCCCAGCACTGATTGGCTGGCAGTGACATGTGACCGAAATTGACCTATGGTAGGGAGTCTAGGATCTGCAGCCTCAGCCTCATTCTGCGTTGGGAAGGGGACCAGACAAGACATAGGAGAGTTAGCTCGTGTAGTGTGTGCAGCAGGCAGTTAGAACTTAGGAGTTAGGAAGCTAGAAAAGTCTTTTTAAAGACTATCTTTACTCTGAAAAACAGTATATACTATCAGCCTGTTTTCTGTGTAGGAAAAGAAACACAACAGTCTGTTAAAAAGCAATTGA
>ONZH01020720.1:0-57715 GCA_900303285.1 Rhinella marina | reverse complement strand
GAGAGAGAGAGAGAGAGAGAGAGAGAGAGAGAGAGAGAGAGAGAGAGAGAGAGAGAGAGAGACGAGAGAGAGAGAGAGGGAGAAGAGAGAGAGAGAGAGAGAGAGAGAGAGAGAGAGAGAGAGAGAGAGAGAGAGAGAGAGAGAGAGAGAGAGAGAGAGAGAGAGAGAGAGAGAGAGAGAGAGAGAGAGAGAGAGAGAGAGAGAGAGAGAGAGAGAGAGAGAGAGAGAGAGAGAGAGAGAGAGAGAGAGAAGAGAGAGAGAGAGGAGAGGGAGAGAGAGAGGAGAGAGAGAGAGAGAGATAGAGAGAGAGAGAGAGAGAGATCGATAGGGAGAGAGAGAGAGAGAGATCGAGAGAGAGAGAGATCGAGAGAGAGATCGATTAGAGAGAGAGATCGATAGAGAGATCGAGAGATCGATAGAGAGATCGATAGAGAGAGATCGATAGAGAGAGATCGATAGAGAGAGAGATCGATAGAGAGAGAGATCGATAGAGAGAGAGAGAGAGAGAGAGATCGATAGAGAGATCGATAGAGAGAGATGCAGCTCTATATATATTTATATAATACCCTAACTGTACTTCCTTCTTTTTAACAAAAAAAAAAAAAGAAAAACTGGCAAAAAAGAGAAGAAGGAAAAAAAAAAAGCACAAAGAATGATCCCCAGGTGCTGATCAGGCAGGTATACACATTGGCTGGAGCATGGCAGCGCTGGCAGGGGACCCAAAACACAGGAGTCCCCTGCCTGACCTCAGGAACAACAGGTGCTGACTTGACTTGGTCAGCACCTGTCACCTTCAGATGACCCAACCCCCCCCCCCCCGTTTCCCGGTCCCCTGCAGCTCCGGTTACCTCCTGGAGCTGCGATGGGCCGGTCTATGGAAACCGGCCAATCGCAGCCACCGGAGATGCAGGGGAACGGAAATACCGCCCCCTGCCCTTAGGTAAGATGGCTGCCTGCAGGGCAGTGCAGCCATCATACCCCAGTTCCTGGCGATTAAGCCCGGGGACCGAGTGACCGCCGCGCCGTAGCTCTATGGCGCTGATCGGGAAGGGGTTAATATAATTTTTGCAAACACTCCCCATCTCATAACCCTTTCTAACCAGTTGGGGGGGTGTACCTGCACAGTCTGAACATGGCAGCAGTGATTGGATAGAGTAAGTCTGTACAGGTACACAACCCTAACTGGTTACCTCCCCTCTGTACCCTTACTGAAGGCTTATAGCAATTCAATTATAACTTCTGGTAGAAATAATACAGGAATGGCACATTCATACAGACATAAGAATAGATGCTCCAGAATAGTTATTACATGGGGAATGCATGAAACTATTAAAACAGACATGTCAGGAGTGGTGAAAGGTCCTCTTTAACCTTCCTATTCTGTTTCATCACAATTTCGACCAACAAAAACTCCCTATTCCTCCACTTTATCACAATTCTTATCCATGGCCATGTGAATAGCCCCATTCACCTCAATCAGCCCTAAAAATGGTTGTAATGGTCGTGTGAACATAGACGAAGATTCCCTGAAGATAACTTACTGTTCAGCATACACGGTCTTAGCACCAGATGATCCAGTATTTGCCTGGCCTTTGCTGCAGTACTATTCCCATCTTTCCTAGGGCAGTCATAGGGCTGTCAGAGTTAATTTTTTGTTCTTTGTAGGTTTCTAACTAATCAAATGTAAAAGGCTTTACCATGAACTTCTTGCATCTACAGTTGCTGCTTTCTCAGATTTCACCGAGGGTCACATGACCTGCAATGTCAGCTTCTCTCCCTGCTCTGATGAGGTTTCGTGCACAAGTCTGAGAGAGCAGATATGTGCCTGTACACGAGACATGTCACTGTGCTGGCCACGGCCCCCTGCACTGGCTGAGCTGTTGCTGTCTGCTCTTTCCCTGGATTCTTCGGGAAAAACTTTAACCTTTTCAGCAGCACAGACTCAGGGCTGAAGGCTTTACTGAGTAGCTGCAGGGAGGGAGGTGTCACAAGTGGGCTTGCGTCTGGTATCAGACGTTCTGCGCGGCTTTCAAAAGTGACATAATTTGACATGTTTTCCCCTTGGTTTGGTTTCTGGTTACCACAACCCTTCCCCTCAGCTGTTTTAGGTGTGGTAATTTTCTCTCCTCTATTTATTCCTTCATTTCCCAGTATTCATTGCGGTTTATACTTTCTACCTACTTAGTAGTGTGTGGTGTGGATCTTGGCTGAGATCCGGTTGCTGCAATATCTGCTTTAAGATAAGTGACATTTTCCCTTTTGTGGTTTTCCTTCTGGAGTCTCCTGCTCGTACTTACTCTTGGAGGAACGGGTTGACTCTTTCCTGTGTCACTAGCTGCAGGGTTCTTTAGGGTGAATTGATTATTAGGTTCCTGTGTATGAACTCTCCTACAACTAAGGCTTGTTCATACTGGTAGTCAGTCAGGGCCTAGTTTCAGGGTTCCCTGCAGGAGGTGACCGTTTCCCTGGTTTTGGTCTTTTCCCTTCCCTCGTACGCTCGGTGTGGCTATTCCCTCCACACCAGAGCGTGACAGGAGGAGACAAATGATGGGCACAGGAGCTGACAGACTAGAGGAATTCTGCCAAGCATTGCACAAGAACAGGTAGGGAGAAGATCCTGGGTGTATCAGCAGTGTCATTGTACAACGGGGACTTGTAGTCCTACACATATAACATGCTGCTGAGTATCCTAGCAGGCAGATATGTCACTCAGGGCAGCACTTGTACTCACTCCCTTTGCAGAGCAGGGGGAGGGGCACAAATATTCATGAGGAAAATCTCAGAGATTGTTGTTATTGCAGGTAAACAAAGGGGCAGAAGAGAACCAGGTAATTGAGGAAATATATTTTTTGCCTTAAACTAGCTTAGCTATATATTGCTGCCCATCAGATTTACAGTACTATAGTTTTCTTCATAACTCGGACAACCCCTTTAAGACTGGTGTTTCTTATGGAAGTCTTAATAAAGAAATCCACTGGGTTAAGATGAGGCAAAATTATTAAGAGGCGCTGGCCTCTTAGTAACTCTGGTACACCTTTGGCAGTTCTATGCACCAGAAAATAAAATCTATGCCAGCAATGAGCCAGAGCAGCTTTCAGGTGTAATGTGTGTCAGTTTTCTGTTATACCTTTTGTAAAACTGGTCAGGGTATCAAAATCTGTTCAAGGCATGCATACAGTACATTGCACATGGCAAAGCACTGCATCATTGTTCATGGAGAACATACTTAAATGGTGATAAACAGTAGAAAAAAAAAAAAAAAAAAGGTATAGTATCTAAATCTCTAAACACTTTTCCCCTTTAATTGGAGAAGTGTTTAGAACAGAATATAAACAACCAAAAAGGAAAAAAAAAAACAAATATTAATTCCTTCACCCCTATGCTCAATTACAACTTTGTAACAAACTATGCACTTATCTACAAACTCGTGGTTTACTGTATACTTGCAAACCTAACTTCAAAAATCTTGAAAAACAATGCCTGGTTAGTGACAAATCTGTTCTTCTCAAGAAAGATTGGTTAACTGGAATCCTGTCTCGATGCAAACACCTTTCAGAAGACTACTATACTACCATGGCAGTGAATGGAGGTTGGCTGGGCTTGCACAGTTCACTCTCCTTCACTTCATGGGGGCAATCGGTGGATAGGAAGGGGATCCCTGAGGTGGCTTTATAATATTTGATAGTATATCCCAGTTTCAGACAGTTTTTATTTTGCATTGGGTTTCAAGGGAACCTGTCACCGTAGCAGATTTGTTTGAAAACAATCAGTACAACTGTAATCTATTCATATAACTCTCTGCTCTTTCTGAACTTAAGATCGCCCTGTGAACAAATATCAGTGACTGACAACTATCTTTGTATACCCACTTACACAGAGAATGGTGAAGCTTCAGTTCAATATGGGATGGGAGAGGGTTGCCTCTCCCAGCACAAAGACATTGACTGAATAAATCATTTTACAGTTCTCAGCCAGGCTTTCTGATTGTTTTTTGTACGGTTAGCATTTTCTGTGCCTTAAAGTGTAACTGCCATTTCACTACCAAAAATGAAATTCATACATATGTGATGCTGAAGGGAACATATTCATGAAGCTATATTTTCAGTTAATTTTACCTTTCTGGTGTCTGTATTCAGCCATTAGCAACCCTATTTCTCTGTGCCTCTATTTCAGCATCTTCCTAAGATGGCCTCTGCTGCACTTCCTGTGGTGATCTTTGCCCTGTCCTTGAGGCCATTCTGTATTTCCTTCACTCCCCATAAGCCTCTGCTCTCTTCAAATGAACTAGTAGGACCAGTCAGAATGCAGATAACCTCCCCCACTACCCCAGAGCAGTGTGTATCCTCTCACATACAGCTAACCAGAGACAAGCCCTGCATTACATGAAATCAGTAAGCATTTGTTTTAGCCTCTTAATAGTTACTTGTCTCTCATTATCTTCCACACTGACAGGGAGGGGGGCTGCTTTAGCTGCTCATATCTCTGGCTTGGTACCAGCTAGAAATATGGGCTTTGTATTGTCTGAAAGCTGACATTCCAAGCTTTCAGACAATACCAGAAATAAATCTGTTAAGTACAGGGGAAGATATCACTCATAGAAATCGGAATGCTGTGAATGAAGCTGAAGGTATAAGCAGATTTTACTCTCAATTATTCCCGACTCGATTTCTAACAGTGATTTCTCCTCTGTTGCTTGGCTAGATCTAGAGCTGGTCTTTCAGGTCTTGTATGAAAGCTTGGGTTGTCTGCTTTCAAACGAATCCAGTTGCATGTTTCTAGCTGGTACCATTCATGAGATATCAGCATGTAAAGCAGCCCTCCCCTCCACTTTCTGCCTCAGCCCAGCTCCAGGCACTCAGGGCTGAACTCCTCCACCCAGTGCTGATCCGTCTTTTGTTTAGAGATGACCTGCACATGGCAACACTCAGATTAGAGCAGCTGAATAGGAAAGTAGCATGCATTTGTGAGAGTTATTAGCAGGTAAAACTGAAAATGATTACATTTTAAAGCACAAAAGCACTTATACAGCAGGGTGTACTATACCATTAGGGTATAAAAAATGAAACGGAAGTTACACTTAAAAAGCTGCTAAATAGTATTACCATTTTCTTTAGAGGAATAATAAATGATAAATATTTAGTATTACAGTTTAGTGGGCTTTTAGGCACCTTTACTTAGCAACTTTTCTTTTATAGCAAAAGAGGAGTTTGAAAGTTCAATTTTTCTACCATAACCTTTACTAGAGAAATTATTTTACAGGTCTCTGTTGTTAGCCTTTTAAACAAAGAAAATCCTATCCTTATAATATTCTGGTTCTATAGTGTGGTAAACTTGACACCTGCCATGAAGAAGGTCTGAGGTTCAATTCATAACAGAAACCTGTCGAAAAATTCTCTTGTAAAGGTTATCACATAAAAATGGAACATTTACCATAAACGAAGAGCTGGAAAGTAAACGTTACATTTTACTACAGTAAATATTACTAAAAAAATAATGGAGTAAAAACCACTATATAATGTGTTTTTGTAATCTATTTACTATTAAATATCACTAACATTATTTGGTATCCCTGTAATCATAATAACCCGTACAATATAAAGAACACAATATAAGGAAAAAATAAATAAATAAATAAAGTTACGGTTGTTTTGTCCATGGCTGTGAAAATATAATGTTAACCACCTATTGATCGGAGGGGGGCGGGAAAATAAACTAAAACTTAACTTTTACTAGTCAATTAAAATTAAAGCACACAAACAAAACACCACAATACGAAACATATATTAGGCAGATGTTAATATGGTGATATATACCTCATGACTGTGAGAGGGGCCATTGGGAGTCTCACATGGTTTGTATGGGGCCCTGAAATTCCTGTTGGCAGCTCTGAGATTTACCCCTTCAAAACTCCTGAACCTCCTGTATCTACCGTAAAGGCAGGCCAGGCGATTGCCATCAGCAGGGTGTAACCAAAAATTTCTGGGTCCCGTACCAAAATATTGAATGCCCCAACCTCCCTTCTTGCAGCCTCCCACTCACTCCTAGAACGGACACCTCTCTATGAATTTTACAACACTGGACAAACGCTTTAAACATCGATTACAAGCAAGTGACTGATAAGCCAATGGTTGCCAGTGGATGCCATAATATATAGACTACATTAAAACACATAAACTTACCTTTTCTGCAGGCTAGATGAGTTTCATCATGCTTTTTCAATAAGACTCCGAATGACAACAGGCGGTAGAGTGACTTCTATCCCTCAGCCTGGCAAGTGCAGGCATCCAAGCTCTGCACCTGGCAGCCGCACATTGCTTGCTGGACCCCCAAAGGATGGCTTGGTGTAAAATATGACCCCTGCGTTCCCTACAGTTACACCACTGGCTATGAAGCCTGGCACCAAACTACTGTTCCTGAAATAAATTTCAGTATTGATGGAACCCTGAAGGGTCTGATAGCATGGGAACTGGTTATGACCCCTGCATTCCCTACAGTTACTCCACTGGCTATGGAGCCTAGAAATCAACTCCTCCTGTTCCTGAAATAAATCCACAACATTTGCCAGTGGTCACTGCTAGAGGGGAAGTTTACGGTTGCCAGGGAGGTAAACTGCAACTGTATTAAGGAGACAAAGAGCTTTTTGAAGGAGTTTTTATCAGTGTACATATACCCATTGCCAGGCATAAATACATTGAGAAACCCGCTCCACTTTTTTCAACATATAAGTCAGGCAATTTTTTTAAAGCGAGTCTGTCACCTCATTTTCACCTATATAACTAAGAGCACTGCCCCACAGAAGATTGCATGCACATCCCAGACACAACTGTGTGCACTTTGTGCCTTTATTCCATGTCCAGGAAAAGCACTTTTATTCTGCTAGAAAACAGCTTTTCTCCACATAATAAAAGAAATTATAAATACATAAGAAATCTCTTATTCTTTGCTATGGGACCTTATGAGAGTTATGTATCCCCTGCCTATAAATAAAGGATCATTCCAATTAGAGTAATACAGTACACATTATGTTATTTACATTCAGTTCTGAAATTACCAGCAATGAAGCCAATAGTCAAATCCTTGCTAGTCGTTGGAGCAATGCCTTTTAACCATAAAGACTTGAGACTGTTAAATGTGTAAAAATAGACAAAGTTGGAGCAGCAGAGACTGGAGATGACAGGAAACCAGCCGCGATATGGTGCAAGGCTATGGAAAAACAAACACATACATACATAAAAAGATGATTTAAAACTAATCATTAGTATCATTTTTTTAACACAGTTCTTTATGGCACTAGGCTTTATACCAATTAATGTTCTGCCTCAACCAGGCAGGGAATAGAGATGGCCTGCATATGTGCGGCTTTGTCCATTTACTTCAATGGTGGTGGGGAAGGGGGGGGGTGTCAAAGCTTGTTTGTTACTGGTTAATGTGACTCCCACAGTTGTGAATGGACTGTGCCGCACTCTCCTCCTAGACATGGTGGTCAGTGGCGAGATGGGCGCCAGGGGACACACGTTTGGAGCTAGATGCAGGTCTCCCATTATCCCACCTAACAAACACTGGTGCAGGAACCTGTAAATATGCCATAAATGTCTAAAATAGGAATACCCCTTTAATGGCTATGTACACCTTTTTGTTTGATTGCATTTACTTATTTTTGATTACAAATCATATTTACAACTGGCCTTTATTAAAAATATTGAGCCAGTCTGTTGCAAAGGGTTAACTTTTTCTACCTGTGAGACTGGTACTTTCACTTTGCGCCAGTCATCTATAGGGTTGTCGTCAGGATACCAAAATTGTGATACGATTTTGGATACCATAAAAAAGTAGTGCGATACTCAATAACAGTCAATACCACACAAAAAAAAAAAAATACAACGCAAAATAAGCCACGTGCAATCCACAATTTTCAGAACGTCCAGCACATCACAGAACAGTCTTATCCTATTGGGACAAGTTGACTAAAAACTGGCGAATTGCGTTTTTCATTTTTTTCCCCTTATGGCGTTCACCACATAGGAGATAATTTTTTAATATTTCTGATTTTTTTTCGGACGCGGTGATACCTAATATGTTTTTTATTGTTTATTTTTATTTTTTGAGAGAGGGGGGTTATTTAACCCCTTGAGGACAGAGCCCATTTTGGCCTTAATGTCTGGGCCAAATTTTTTAATTCTGACATGTGTCACTTTATGTGGTAATAACTTTGGAACGCTTTTACTTATCCAGGCCATTCTGAGATTGTTTTCTCGTGACACATTGTACTTCATAACAGTCATAAATTTGAGTCAATATATTTCACCCTTATTTATGAAAAAATCCCAAATTTACCAAAAATTCTGAAAAATTTGCAAATTTCCAAATTTCAATTTCTCTACTTTCAAAATACACCGTAATACCTCCAAAAATAGTTATTATTTTACATTCCCCATATGTCTACTTTATGTTGGCATCATTTTGTAAACGTCATTTTACTTTTTTAGGAAGTTAGGAGGCTTAGAAGTTTAGAAGCCATTTTTCAAATTTTCACCAAATTTTCCAAAACCATTTTTTTTTAGCACCAATGCAGATATAAAGTGATTTTGAGGGGCTTACATAATGAAACCCACCATAAATGACCCCATTTTAGAAACTACACCCCTCAAATTATAAAAAACTGCTGTTACAAACTTTGTTAACCCTTGAGGTGTTCCACAAGAATTAATGGAAAATGGAGGTGAAATTTCAAAATTTCACTTTTTTCGTAGATTATTCATGTTAACATTTTTTTTCTTGCAACACAGCAAGGGTTAACAGCAAACTAAACCTCAATATACATTCCTCTGATTCTGCAGTTTACAGAAATACCCCATATGTGGTGGTAAACGTCTCTATGGGTTTGTGGCAGTGGTCAGAAGGAAAGGAGCGCCATACGGATTTTGGAGGCAAAATTTGCTAGAATAGTTTTTAGGCACCATTTTGTAATTGAGAGACCCTGACGTACCCCTACAGTGGAAACCCTCATAAAGTGACCCCATTTTGGAAACTACACCCTTCAAAGAATATATTAAGGGGGGTACTGACCACTTTGACCCCCTAAGCATTTTACGGAATTTGGAAACACTTGGCTGTGAAAATGAACATTTTTTTTCTTCCAATAAAATGTTGCTTTAGCCCCAATTTTTTTTATTTGCATAAGGGGTAACAGGAGAAAAGCCCCCCCATAATTTGTTACCCATTTTCTCCTGAATACGGCAACACCCCATATGTTGTGGTAAACTGCTGTGGGGGCACATGGCAGGACTCAGAACAGAAGGAGCGCCATATGGATTTTACAACACAGATTTTGATGGAGTGGTTTGCGGGAGCCATTGATTTTTATTTTTTTGAGTTATTGTCTTATGTGGGGGCTCATTTTTTGCAGGATGAGGTGAGGTTTTCATTGGTACCATTTTGGGGTAAATACGCCTTTTTGATCGCCTACTATTACACTTTTTGTGAGGGAAGAGGGAAAAAAATGGCTATTTTGGCATAGTTTTTTTAAAATTTTTTTTACAGAATTCGCCTGGGGGGCCATCTCATGTAATATTTTTATAGAGCAGGTTGTTACGGACGCAGCGATACCCAATATGTCCAACTTTTTTATTGTTGGAAAGTTTTACACATTAGATGCATTTTGAACAGAATAAAATATTTTTTTTTTGTGTTGCCATTTTCAGAGAGCCATATTTTTTTCAGTTTTCAGGCGATTGTCTCAGGTAGGGTACAGTTTTTGCGGGACAAGATGACGGTTGAATTGATACCATTTTGGGGTAAATACGCCTTTTTGATCGCCTGCTATTACACTTTTTGTGAGGGAAGAGGGAAAAAAATGGCTATTTTGGCATAGTTTTTTTTATTTTTTTTTTACAGCATTCGCCTGGGGGGCCATCTCATGTAATATTTTTATAGAGCGGGTTATTACGGATGTGGCGATACCTAACATGTTTATGTATTGTGTGTTTTTTATTTTTAATCAATTTTTTTAACTTTTTTTTTTTTTTTTTTTCACTTTCTTGACTCAGATCCACTTGGTTCTTCAAGAACCAGTGGGTCTGGTATTTTACAATACACTGCAGTACACTGTATAGTGTACTGCAGTGTATTTTCTTATAGCCTGTTCAAGCTCCTGCCTTTAGCAGGAGCTTGAACAGGCTTCCATGGCAAGCCAGACGAAAGCGTCTGGTTGCCATGGTAACCATCGGGACGCTGCCACAGCAGAGCAGCGTCCCGATGGAAGGGAGAGGGAGCTTCCTCCCTCTCATCTGCCCACACCATCGGCGCTGCCAGCGCACCGCAGCGCCGATGGGAGAGGAAGGGAGCGCTCCCTCCCTGTTAACCCCTTCCATACAGCGGTCCCTACGGACCGCGGCATGGAAGGGGTTAAACTGCTGACATCGGTGCTAGCACCGATGTCAGCAGTTTCAAGCAGAGTATCAGCTGTATGCTGATACTCTGCTTGAATACGCTCGGCCATCCTGAGAAATCATTGCGGGCGGCACTTGCGGCAGCCGCCCGCACATTGCAAATCTCCCAGGGGGGCGGGGGGACACCCTGACCTCCCCCTAAATACTGACACTCGGCGGGGATTCGCTAGAATAGCGCTATCCCCGCCGAGTACCCCTTGCCTGCTGTGAATGGCTGGTCTGAATAGACCAGCCATTCACAGCGATCGCCTTTATGGGGGGTGCACGGCACCCCCCGAGGCCTTAACTATGGGTGGCTGGGTGTCTTAAACAGCACCCATTACAGCATGTAACCCCCCCTGCACTGAGCAGGGGGGGTTTACATGCAGGGCGTACCGGTACGCCCTGTTGCACTAAGTACCTCGTGCCCAGGACGTACCGGTACGCCCATTGTCGCCAAGGGGTTAAAGAGGACCTTTCATGGGTCCAGACTCTGTTTACTAAGTACCAGGTTATAGAGGGCATGTGGGGTGGAGACCAGATCACTTACTACTTTTTCAGGGCGCCGCTCCGTGCCTCCAAAGTTCGGGCGCGCGCTATGCTAATGCATAGCATCGGAACAGGGAGGAGGAGACACCAGGGATTCTCAATGGGCGTCTCCTTCTCCCTGGCTGTAGCGCTGTCCAATCGCAGCGGAAAGCGTCACAGCCAGGGAGGAAACCTTCTCCCTGGCTGTGATACTCTCCGCTGCGATTGGACAGAGTCTGGACCCATGAAAGGTCCTCTTTAAACTTAATACTTTGGTGTTTTTTTATTTTATTTTTTTTTACTTTTTCTAACTGTTTATTTAATAACTATTAGCCCCCTTAGGTGGCTAGAACCTATAAGAGATCTAATATGGTGCATAGGATTTTACACTGGCCCTGCTTTACGGTGCATTGTGCACACAGCAGCAGGTAACTTACCATGGCAGCCATGGAAGGCTTCAGTACCGTCTTGGCTGCCAGTAGTATTGATCTGGGTGAAGATGTATTAATTTGGTATCGAAAGTTCGATACCCGGTGCAACCCCAGTCTGGGGAATATTTCCGTGGCTTTCTCTGGGCCCACTCATCCATGTGGAAGGCACTCTCCAGTTGGACCTGTGTGCATTCCATTTCTGTATGTCCTCATGGCTATTACGCAAAAAAGTAAGAACATGACCTATTTTTGTTCGTTTTGCGAACGATAAGCTTTGTTACAACGGATCCGCAAAAAAAAAAAAAACCCCAAAAAACAAAAACAAAGACACAATATGGATGTCACACGGACATCATCCGTACTTTTTGCGGATCAGTGTTTTGCGGACAGCAGACTTAATACGGTTGTGTGCAGGAGTCCTTTAGTGTAGCCCAAAGTCAAACTGTATAGTTGCACAGTGGTTTCACACAATAAGCTCGGGCCATGGAACCCACTGACCCACCCCAAAAGGGTCTACCAGAGGTGTTTTAAGAACTACCTCATCAACTTAATTTTGCAGACGCAGTACCAATTCCTCCACCTCCCGTTACACCCACAGGAGGATCCGTCCTACGTCCATCACTTTCCCCACACTATGATGGGAACCCCAAGCTATGTCATGCACTATCCATTTTGTACTGCAGCCACACCAATTTTCTTTCTGCCTCCTCCCTAATCCAACTTCAGTAGCGCAACCATACCCCGACTTCTGAGTTGGCCTGTAACAAAGAGGCTTCGGTGGCAGCCATCTAGGATGGTCTGTCAAATTGACGGGTCCGAGGTGGCAACATTTGATTCCCTTGATTTCCCAGTCCGTAAGAGAAGACCTACTCAGTTGGCACCATCATTCCAGAGACTTCTGGTTCCCATTTCTTCTCCATTGTCTGCACCAGAACCCATGCAAGTGGACAGAGTCAGGTTGTCTGAAGATGGGTACCGATTGGCCATAGACCCTACAGGGAATTTTCCCATGGGCTGATGCTCAGGGAGCTGCCCAAGCCCTCCTCACTGCCGCTGGCCAAGTATATTATGCTCTAAAGCTCTCAGTGGTAATTAACACTGGGAGCATCAGATACTTCTGTACCTTGCTGAGGGCCACAGGTGCCCTCCTGAATTCAATTGTATCAGTATCCGCAAGTGATACAGCTGAATACTGCAGCTGGGCATAGGAGCCCATAGTCAGGTACATAAATATGCCCTGCTGTTCACCCTCATAGGCCACTATATGAGGCAGTGTACAAATAGTGCAGAGACACAGGTATCTCAGTCAGCAGGCTGGAAAAGGCCCATTACAGCTGGCTTGGTGCTGAGGCCTGCATCTCATTTCCTAAGGAGAACAGAATGTGGCAGCTATTGATGGCCACCACAGAGGGACAGCTTCTGAGGAGGTATTTTGTGCTGCACTCTGGTATTTGGTTCTCTTAAGATAGCATTATGTGCTGCACTATGGTATTGTTGACCACCCCTACTTGAGTTGGTCCCATCGACTTGTGTTGCCCCACCTTCTGTCAACTTAGACCAACCTACAACGCGGGGGCCACTTTTAGAATTTTTTCCAGGGCCATTTTAAGTTCCCAGTCTGCCCCGTCTGAAAAAAAGGTCAGTGCAGGAGATCCAGCGATCCATGTCTATATTACGGAACCAAGGGACATTATGTCTGCACCTGCCCTTACAAGGCAGGAAATGCAGAGCCTAGAGTCCATAGGAGAGACAGCCCTAGATGAAGTTTCCAAACTTGACTGTAGGCCTTCTTCAGGCTTTTTAGACTTGGGACTTCCCCTTTACGTGGATGTGTTTATCCTCTGTTGTAGCCTGATATGAAAGCTATGTCAAACTACATTAAAGAAAATCTGAAGAGGATGTTTATTCGCAAGACATCTTCACTGGCTGGTGCCAGATTTTTCTTTGTTAAAGAAGAAAGATGGGCCGCTTCGCCCTTGTATTGATTACCACGGTTTAAATAAAATAACTGGCTGCTACAATCATTTAGTCATGCTTAGCAATGCTTCAGCAAGATTTTCTTCAAAGATTTTCTAAATGACATCTTCTGGGACTTTCTCAATGTTATAGTGTACCTTGATGACATCCAGATCTTCTCTCTAGACCTGGTCTCCCATGCAAACCTGCAGCGTACTCCAGCAGCGAAGGGAGAATAGACCATATGCAAAATTTGCGAAAAGTGTTTTTGAGAAAACCTATCTTCCTTTTCCAGGCTATCTAATATCTGCACAAGGCTTACAAATACATCCTGAGAAGTTGTCTGTGATGACAAACTGACTATGACCTACGGGTCTACATGCGGCCCAACACTTTCTGGAGGGTGGATGCATTCTCCATGGAAGGAGCTGTCCTAACTCAGACCTCCTCCAGTAAGATGGTCAGATGTGGAAACTCAAAAGCATTCTCTACAGCAGAGTGGAAATACCCGGTTGGAGACAGAGTTACTGGCCATCAAGCAGACCCTGGATGATTGGCATGATCTTCTGGAGGGGGCTAATCATCCATTTGTTGTTTACACTGATCATAAAAACTTGACTCATCTCCAATCTGCTCAATGGCTGAATCCTTGTCAGGCCGGATAGTCTTTGTTTTTTGCCCATTTTGATTTTTTGCTACATTTCTATTTTTCAGACAAGATCATTAAGGAGGATACCTTATCCCGGTCCTTTGATCCGGCTGACCTGGAGAAGGTACCACAGTATATCATTGATCCTGCCAAAATGGTGAAATTGGCTTCTTTTGAAAGACCTACCATATGGTAAATCTTTTGAGAAAGCAAGTCCTATACTGGAGATATCGTTCCAAGATCACTGGTCATCCTGGATAATGCAAAAGTGACAACCCGATTACCAGATATTATTGGCCTACTACTTCAGAGGAAATTCCTGACTGTCTCTGCATGTACCACTGTAGCCCAGAATAAGATTCCAAAAGAGAAACCAGCTGGAATCCTTTGTCCTTTGCCCATGGCAGCATATCGCCATAGACGTTACCGATTTACTGTTATCCGAGTGGAAGTGGATTGTATTTCAAAAATGGCCCATTTTATACCCCTGCCTGGTCTACCCTCTGTCAGTCTATTAAATTATTCATTAAGCACATCTTCTATCTTCATGGGTTCTCTCTGCACATAGAAGTAAACCAAAATCCCCTATCGGACACTAAGTTTTTGAGAGCAGTCTGCAAACTTCTGGATGTCAAATTTGGTCTCTTCTCCCACCTACCACCTGCAGGCTAATGGCCAAGGGGAGCACAAAACCATATTTTAACCAACTACTTGTGCCACTTTACCAATGTACATCAAGATGACTGGGCCACTGGGTGGAACTTTCTTATAATA
Source organism: Rhinella marina (assembly GCA_900303285.1). NCBI lineage: Eukaryota > Metazoa > Chordata > Amphibia > Anura > Bufonidae > Rhinella > Rhinella marina. The sequence continues at coordinate 42,950 of ONZH01020720.1, read as the reverse complement.
ACCATGCTAATGAATCTACTTTTTTTTTTTTTTTGTTACTGAGTACAGTTGCCAAACTGGGGTGCTGGCAGCTAACTTCTGTTTTTCAAAGATTTGGCAGCTGCTCTTGCACAGTCCACTGTTTTGAAGTTTGCTGACCGAAGACACAAGTCTCCACCTCAGTTCTCAACTGGTGAAAAAAGTTTGGCTACCCTCTAAAAACATCAGACAGATGGATCACCCGTGAGGTGAATGATTACAACAAGGTAAATGTGCTACCCATGCTGGATAGAATGAGGAAGAAGGTAGACACATGGGTTAAATTACCTCTTTCTGTTATAGGGAGAGCTAATTCAGTGAAAATGATCCTTATGCCGCAGTTGCTGTATGTCTTACATAATGCTCCGATTTGGGTTCGAAATACCTGTTTCACAAAATGGAAAGCTTATTCAGAGAACTAATCAGGAAAAGAAGGCGGCCAGAATAGCCCTGATGAAACTGCAGTTGCCTAAGGAGGAGGGAGGGATTGCAGTGCCCAATCCGTGGGTGTATTATCTAGCAGCACAATTGCAGCAGATGCAGGGGTGGAATTTAGAGGATGATTGTAATGAGCAGGACTCTAGGAGGCAAATAGTATCTTGTGTCTGAGAAGCATTTAATGCATGCTCTGGGATCACATAGATGCCGGTTGCGCACCCCTGTTGTGCCAACCTTACATTTGCTGCATAAAGTCTGGTGGTCAATAAAGGATCTCCTGGGAATATCGGGATGTACGAAGTATACCCCTATTTGGAGAAACCCTAAATTGTGGGAATTCTTTCAGCTAAAGGGGTTCGGGAGCTGGGAGCAGGCAGGGATTACTAGGGTGTATCAATTATATTTGGAGGGACAGTTCAAATCTTTTCAACAATTGCAGATGGAATTTCACCTACCACAGAGTGTTCTACAAATACCTGCAGCTTCGCCATGCGGTACAGTGTCAGGAAAGGGAAGGCCTATGGACAGTAGCGGGCATGTCCATAGTAGAGTCAGTAGTGCAAGCTAAAACGTCGCATAAACTGATATCGTGGGCATATAGTACATTGTTGGATAAATACTACATACGTGACCCACTCGCTGGTCTCAAAGCTAAATGGGAAAAAGACGTGGGGGTACTCACGGAGGATCAGTGGAAAGATGTCTTAGGGGCGGTACCTGCTATTTCCTTGAGTGCGGCGCACCATCGCTCGCAGCTATTCCTATTGCATCGGGTGTATAAGACACCCTGGCTCATGTATAAAATAGGGTTGCGAGCGGACTCTATTTGCCCGCGGTGTGCCGCCCCTGAGGCAGACTTGATAGACATGTTCTGGTCCTGTAGTAAACTGGAGCAATTTTGGGCTGCTGTATACAAACAACTGGAGGAGAGTTATGGTGTTAAAGTGCCACAAATACCTTTGGTGGATTTTTTGGGGTATGTAGAGGAGTTGCCTGCTACGACAGCTCAAAAAACTGCGATAGCTAGACTATATGTTGCACAAAAATCCATTGCCAAATATTGGATACAACCGGAGCCTCCCACTGTACTAGAGTGGATCCAAATGGCGAATCATATGGTCCTAATGCAAAGTGGAGTACACACTAAAAGAGGAACGTTTAAAAAATTTAGACAACAATGGCAGGGATGGATGTCTGGTCCGGCTAGACAATCACAGAGACTGACCAACATATGGACGAGGATGGTCCTGAGAGGGCTAGGAGGGTGGATGTGATTAGATTCTGACCAGCGGTGGGGCTGTGGTGTGACCATGCGGAGGAGGGGGGGGGGGTATAGGACAGGGAGGGGGTGGGAAGGGGGTTTTGTAGCATGTGCCTTCTTAATGAGTGACAATGTACATTCTTGCAATATTGACTATTTTTTATGACTGATATGAAAATGTACACACACTTCCAGATGATTTATGCATTTGTTGCATTGTTTAATGTGATTAAACATTATTTTTTGACACTTAGGACTTATTAGAATGTTTTTTAAAGATTTTTTATATTTTTTTTAGGTGTAATTTGGACGAAAACCGCTAATTCTTATAAAAAAAAAAGTAATTATTTTTCATTATAGATTTTTATTTTTTAAATATTAAAACTGACAAATTAATTATTGCAATGGGTTCCCTACTTGATGACGATCGTTTTGATATATAACATGTATAGATTTTATTTAACGGGGCGACTATGGTGACTGTTTCCATTGGCGACTGCGTGTTTAATTTTTTTTTTTTTTTTTACACTTTTTTTTTGTAACTTATTTATTAATTTATTTTTGACAAATAATATGTCCCCCAGGAGGTCATTAAAAGACCTCTGGAGGACATTGACTTTTTTTTAACACTTTTTTTTCCCCACTGTTTCCACTGTAACTGGGGCATCCACAGGGGCCCCAGTAACAAGGGAAAAGAGCCCCCTGTGGGTTCATTAGACACAGGCAGAGCTGATCAGGGTCTCCTTAGACCATGCAGCACTGCTCTGGCCCCGAGACACCCGGCGGTCACGTGACCGCCGGGACTAACACAGGAAGCTGCGCTGCCGCTTCCTTCCTGCTCCAGCATACCTTCCGGTACGGCTGTCCTCCGGCTGAGGAGAAGACAGAAGCGGTAATAAACCGCTCCTGTCTTCTCCTCAGGGTCCCCGCTCTGTCTGTGATCCGGGACCCGACCTGCCCCTGCTAGATTGCAGGAGCAGGAGCTTTAATCCCAGCGCTGGGATTAAAGGGCCGCCTGCACGTGTATATACGTGCTATCTGCACGGGGCATGTGCAGATAGGACGTATATACACAGATGGCGGTCATCAAGGGGTTAAACTTGTGATCCCTGTTAGTGCCAGTGGGGAGCCTTTAGAAAGGAGGGAATGTTACTGCGTTATTCACATGTCACATTTAGGTTGTAGGGCACTTGCCGGTTCGGGTTTTTGTTTAGGTTCCAATGACTGAGAGACAGTCTTTGGAGGCTCTGTGGTGCCCCCTTCCTGGGATCCCTGACACCCGTACTCTCGAGGCAGTTGTCACGGACCCAGGTTTGTCACAGAGCACTTGAGATATGACGCAATATTGATGTGTACATTAATATGTTATTTTTTGTTAACCTCATCTGTCTCTTTTTTCTTCCTTCTGCCCTATCCTTCTTTTCCCTTTCTGAAATTATACCCTTTGGTGAAAGAAGTATATATAATACATCTGAATTTGTTATCATGGCTTCTTTTGTAGTTTCATCATTCAATGTTAGGGGTTTGAATGAGCCACGCAAACGGTCGCAGGTGCTTTCCTTACTGCAGAAAGATAAGGTCTCGATTGCTTTCCTTCAAGAAACTCACTTTAAAACCGGTAAGATACCTCACATTTCCTCAGGGAAATTTTCCCAATGGTTTCATAGTACATATATTACTGCGAGTAAGGGGGTCAGTATAGCGATTAAACAGATCTCTTTTGTACATTCTGCTTGTATTGCTGACCCAGAGGGGAGGTATTTAATTGTCAAAGGGAGTTTAGCGGGAACAACAGTCACGCTAGCCAATTTTTATGCCCCGAATAAGCGGCAGGTTCAGTGGCTCCTTCAGACCCTTCACTTATTATCTACTGTTAAAGAGGGTTTTGTAATTCTAGGTGGAGATTTTAACCTCCCTTTAGACCCAGACTTGGACTCTTCTACAAGGAGGCCTACTGTGTCTTATAAACTGTTGGCTAGACTTAAGAATAAATTGCGATCATTGGGAGTAACAGATGTATGGAGAAATTTTAATCCTACCACCCTGGATTATACTTTTTATTCACAGGCTGGGTCCTCATATCATAGGTTGGATTACTTGTTTGTTTCCTCAGATTACATTTCCTTTGTTTCTAAATCGAACATCGGTATTATTACTTTGTCTGACCATGCACCGATATTTTTGCAGTTAGTTATAAAAAACTTACCAGCAAAAGAGTGGACCTGGCGTCTTAATGAGACATTGATAGCGGACCCAACAAATATCACCCATCTTACAGCAGTTTTGGACGAATATTTTCAGTTTAATTCTACAGAGCAGATTTCTCCCTCTGTTGTTTGGGAGGCCCATAAATCCGTAATTAGGGGGGAGCTTATATCTTTAGGTGCCAAGATTAAGAAACAGAGGTTGAAGTCTCTTAACAACATCCTCACTCAGATTTCTAAACTGGAGGCAGTTCATAAGCAGAGCTCTGCCCGGAATGTTGCCCAAGAATTGGTGAAGCTTCGGACAGAACTTAAAAATCTATTAAATATCACCTCAGCAAAGATGATTTCAAGGGCTAAGTTTAAAGCGTACGCGCACGGAGACAGAGGAAATGAATTGATGTCTGCACTTTTTAAAAAACAACAGGTTGACTCTTTCATTTCCTCTGTCAGACTCTAATAACACCCTCCAGACTTCAACATATAAGATTGCCAAGGCCTTTCAAGACTTTTACACTGGTTTGTATAACCTCCCTTCTATTCCTTCAACTCCACAGCATTCCTTTGCGGAAGCAACTATACCCTTCCTTTCTTCCACCAACCTTCCGAAGCTTAAAGTTCAAGAAACTGCACAATTATTAATTCCGGTTACTGAATCCGAAATTATGAATGTCCTGTCCTCTATCCCATCGGGCAAAAGCCCGGGACCTGACGGGCTTACTATTCAATATTATAGAACGTTTAAGGACACTTTGATTCCCCACTTTCAATCCTTATGTAACTATCTTTTAAATGGAGGCTCTATGCCCCCACAAGCCCTTGAGGCATATATTACTATTATTCCCAAGGTTGGGAAGGATCTTTCGGACTGTGGGAGTTATCGTCCGATATCTTTGCTCAACACCGATATTAAGTGGTGGGCAAAGATATTGGCTCAACGTCTGCAGCCTTTCCTCCCTGAACTTATCAATCCTGAACAGGTTGGCTTTGTCACTGGCAGACAAGGTAAGGAAAATACGGTCCGTTTGCTTAAGTTGGTTAATTGGGCAAGGGGATCTAACACCCCCCTTGCACTTTTAAGTACAGATGCGGAGAAGGCCTTTGACAGGGTTGGCTGGCATTTTATGTCAGCTACCCTGTCGGCTTTGGAATTCCGGACCGTTTTGTCCAGGCTGTGTTTACCTTATATTCCAGACCATCTGCCAGGGTCAAGGTCAATGGCACTTTATCACCTCCTTTTTAAGGCTACTTTCACACTAGCGTTAGCACGGATCCGGCACCTAAAGGGTGCCGACGGATCCGTGCTAACGCTATACATGTGTGGAGCCGGAGCAGCGCTCCGGCCCCACACATGACACACATTAAAACAACACACAGACTACATACAAACAAACATACAGACATACATACAAACATACATACATACTCACATACTCCCGGACGCCGGCAGAACGTCTTCACGCGCCTCCTGCGCGCAGTGATGACGATTCCCACAGCGCCCTCTGCTGGGCGCAGTGGGGAAACGTCATCGCAGCGTGCAGGAGGCGCGTGAAGACGTTCTGCCGGCGTCCCGGGAGTATGTGAGTATGTATGTATGTCTGTATGTTTGTATGTATGTCTGTATGTTTGTTTGTATGTAGTCTGTGTGTATGTATGCCGGATCCGGAATGACCCCCCATTGGAAATCAATGGAGGACAGATCCGGATTACTGGTGTGTCCACACCAAACGGATCCGTCCCCATTGACTTCCATTGGGGGTCATTCCGGATCCGTCTTGGTGCGGATGCCTGGACCGGAGAGCAAACCGCAGCATGCTGCGGTTTGTTCTCCGGTCTGAAGACGGGACGGAATGCTTTCAGGAGCATTCCGTTGTCTTCAGTTCAGTTTTGTCCCCATTGACAATGAATGGGGACAAAACGGAAGCGTTTTTTTCCGGTATTGAGCCCCTTTGACGGAACTCAATACCGGAATTTAAAAACGCTAGTGTGAAAGTAGCCTTAATTTCTAACGGCACTAGGCAGGGCTGTCCTGCTTCAAAGAATTAGATTAGATCCAGAAATAAGAGGGCTTAAGATTGGCAAATATACACACCTCACTGTAGCCTTTGCGGACGACTTGCTTGTCATGACATCTAATCCTTTGGAAGCTTTTCCTAGATTAATGTCCATATTTGATGAATTTGGTAGGATATCAAATTTTAAAATAAATTACAATAAGTCAGTGGCCCTGAATATATCTTGTCCCTCGAGGGTTGTGAATTCCCTGGAGGACAAGACCCCTTTTAAGTGGGCCTCCAAGAGCTTACTGTTCTTGGGAATTTATATTACGAGAGACCCGGTAGATTTATTTAATAACAACTATCTTCCATTAGTTAATTCGGTCCGTACACAACTCAAGTCCTTAAAACTACCTTTTGTTTCATGGGTGGGTAGGAAAAATTTTTTGAAAACTTACGTTGTCCCAAAATTTTTATACCTTCTGCAGGCCCTCCCTATTTGGCTTCCAGCTTCTTTTTTTTCGGAAATACGTAGGATTTTTTCCTTTTTTATCTGGAGAGGGAAAGCAGCCAGGATTTCATACTCCATGTTGATTAGGGAGAAGAGGTTTGGAGGGTTTGGGCTTTCGGATCTCCAGACCTACTACAGGGCGGTGCAGACTGGCATAGGCCTCTCCCTTTTATCTACAAATATTGGAAACCCTTGTACAAGGTTAGAGAGATTTTTACTCTCTCGAGAAGAGAAGATGGTTCTATGGGGTCTTAGGCCATATCATCATAAAGAGGCCTCGTATTCTTGTTTACAACGGGGTACTCTGTCGGTCTGGTCCTCTTTGTATGAGACTGGAGAGATTCGTTTTCCACACCCCCGAATACCATTAGCTTTTTTACAAATTTTCCTACACCCGAAGCTTTCTGACACCTCGGGTGTTTGGTCTTTCCTGTATGACATCCCTTTACAGGATATTACTTCACCAGATGGATCATTAAATTGGGAACAGATTTTATCCCTCCCATGGATCAAGCAAGTTTGCTTTTTCCATCTAGGGGATTTTTATAAAGATCTGAAGAAACTGGCCCTCCCCGCCTCTCCAATTAGAACCCTAACATGGATGGAGAAGTTAATTTCTCGTGATAATGTACCTAGGAAAGTTATCTCTTCGCTTTATAAACAATTGATCTCTTTATCTCCTATACAATTAGGTTATATATTGGCCTGGGAGAGAGAGCTCAGTACCACCTTTACAGAACCAGAAAGATGACAATTACTCTTACCGGTAATTTGATTTCCCGAAGCCTCCACAACGGCACTGCAGGAGGAGCTTGCACCCGCCTCCAGAGGACAGGAAACAACAGCGGAAGCCAAAATAAAAGGACTCCTCCTCCAACACCATCCAGTTTAGTATCCGAGACCAGGACAGATATACATAAGACAGAAAACATTCACAAAAATATATACAATGCCAGAATTTAACTGAACAGAATTTGTAAGGAATCTTCCTTTTTTTTTTTTTTTTTTTTTAGGGTGGGAAATAACCCCAGTGCCGTTGTGGAGGCTTCGGGAAATCAAATTACCGGTAAGAGTAATTGTCATCTTTCCCTATCACCTCCACAACGGCACTGCAGGAGACTAACAGAGATAGCTCTTAGGGGGGGGCCACAGCGGACAAGACTTTCCTCCCGAAAGCCATGTCCTGATTTGACATTACATCAAGTCTATAATGTCTAAAGAAGGTCATGGGACTTGCCCAAGTACCGGCCCTACAAATCTGTTCAATCGAAGCCTGACCTCGTTCAGCCCACGAGGCAGACAGAGCCCGAGTGGAATGAGCCTTCAATTCCACCGGGCAAGAGACTTTTTTCTCTGAATAACATAACATAATGGCGGATCTAATCCAACGAGAGATTGAGGCCTTTGAGGCCCCCGCGCCTCTATTCTTGCCCTGAAATTGGATGAGGAGTTTATCCGAACCTCTGAAGCTTTTAGTAGAATCTAGATAAACCAAAAGACAACGCCTAACATCTAGACTATGGAATTTTTCCTCTTGAAGGGAAGAAGGGGTAGAACAAAATGAAGGCAACACTACTTCCTGCTGGCAATGGAAACTAGACACCATCTTGGGAAGAAAAGATGGATCATGCTTAAGAATTACCCTGTCTTCTAGAATGGTCAAATACGGAGCTCTGCAGGAAAAGGCTTGGATTTCACCAATTCTCCTCGCTGTAGTTATGGCAATTAGAAAGGTTAACTTAAGGGTCAGGAGTCTAATGGGTAGCTCTTGAATGGGTTCAAAGGGAGCAGACATAAGAGCTGATAGTACTAAGTTTAGATCCCAGGGGGGGACTCTAACCTGACCAGGAGGACGCAATCTAAAAGTGCCCCTTAGAAATCTAACGATGAGAGGATTTTGAGCCAACCTGGAGTCTAGAAAGGCACTGAGGGCTGCTACCTGGACCTTTAAAGTACTGGTCCCAAGACCCTTGTCAAAGCCTGCCTGAAGAAAATCAAGAAGTAAATTTATATCCAGAGAATCCACAGGATTCCACCGGTCCCCTGCGAAGGACAAAAAAGCCTTCCAAACTCGTAAATAAATTTTTGAAGTGACTGCCTTTCTACTATGTAGCAGCGTAGAGATCACAGCATCAGAAAGACCTTTTTTCTTCAAGAGACTCCGTTCAACCTCCAGGCCGTCAAACGGAGGCTCTGCAGATTTGGGTGGAGGGCCGGCCCCTGATGTAGAAGGTCTGGGATCAGAGGCAAAGTCCAGGCTTCTTCTGTTCTCAGTGACTGAAGCAGGGGAAACCAGGATCTTTTTGGCCAGAACGGGGCTATGAAAATGACCTGGGCTCTCTCCAATTTTACTTTTAGTAGGGCCCGTGGGATTAATGAAAACGGGGGAAAGGCATAAAGTAGTCCCCTGGGCCACGGCTGGGAGAGGGCGTCCATCTTCTCTGCCCCGTCCCGGAGATAGATGGAAAAGAAATTTTCCAGCTTTGTGTTTGACCTGAGGCAACAGGTCCAAATTGGGAGCCCCCATTTTGCGGCAATCTGCTGGAACACTTCCTCCTTTAGTGCCCATTCTCTCTCTCGAATAGTCTCTCTGCTGAGAAAATCGGCTAGTGTGTTCAGTTCCCCTTTCAGATGAATGGCTGAAATCGATCTTAGGTTCCTCTCTCCGAAGTAGAAGATGCGACTGGCCACTGCCGACAGATTTTTGCTCCTCGTCCTCCCTTGGCGGTTCAAATAGGCCACCGTGGTGGAATTGTCCGAAAAGACCTTCACATGATGACCATGAATTACCGGGTCTAAGTTTTGGAGAGCCAGGAGAACCGCATATAGCTCTTTGAGGTTTGAGGAGGAGGAAGTTAGCTGAGAGTCCCAGGTTCCCTGGACCATGTAACCTAGCGCGTGGGGCGCCCCAGCCTCGGCTGCTTGCATCTGTAGTGACCGAGATTACGTTCTCTGGACGCCACAGGACTCCTGACTTCAGGTTCTTTGCCATCAACCACCAGGATAGTGACCTCTTTACTGCCTGGGGAATTTTCACTCTCTTTTCCAGAGAGGTTTGTCTTCTGTCCCAAATTGAAAGAAGAAAACTCTGAAGGACTCGAGTGTGGGCCTGAGCCCAATTTACCGCCGGAATTGTCGATGTTAGAAGACCCATCAGACTCATTATTTCTCGGATGGAAGATACTGTTTTTGTTTGGAATCCGGACACCGCAGCTTTTAGGCTCATCCGTTTTTCTTGAGGGAGGAAGGAACATAAACGATGGGTGTCCAACAGAACTCCCAAGAACACCTTCTGCTGGTTTGGGACTAGGTTTGACTTTTCGAGTTTGATCAACCATCCTAGCTCCGTCAGTCTGATTTAGAATCTGAAAGTGGCTTAGTAGTAGTTCCCTTGAGTGAGCCGCAATCAGCATGTCGTCCAAGTATGGAATTACTAAAATCCCTTTTTGATGAAGAACGCCCATTACCTCTGCCATAATTTTGGTAAAAATCCGAGGTGCACTTGAAAGGCCGAAAGGGAGCGCCCGATATTGAAAATGACATATCTGACTGTTTATCTGTACGGCAAATCTGAGGAATCTTTGGCTGTTGACGTGAATAGGGACATGGTAATAGGCATCGGCCAAATCGACGGTTATCATGAAGTGATCTTGAGACAGCAGATTTATTGTGGATCTTATAGTTTCCATTTTGAATCTTTCGTAGCGGACAAATTTGTTCAGGAATTTCAGATTGAGGATTGTTCTGTACTTCCCACTTGGTTTCCTTATGAGGAAAAGAGAGGAATAAACCCCTTGGTTTTGCTGATCTACTGGTACTTGAATGATCACTCTCTTTTGTAGTAGAGTCAGGACTTCTGACTCCATGGCCTTTTGCTTGACGGGGTCCGACAGGAATTTGTTTAGAAAAAACCTTGAAGGGGGAACTGAACGAAGGTCTATTCTGTAACCTGAAGATATCAGGCCCAGGACCCAGGGGGAGGCAACCGAGGATTCCCAAGCTCCTTTGAACTGGGTTAGCCTGCCCCCCACCGGAAGATTGGCGTCATTGGGACTTTTTTGCAGAGGATTCGGGATTAAACAAAAATCCCTTACCCCTGCCTCTGGATGACTGCCAACGGTTTGAGGAATCTTTTTTCCTTTGATCTTGCTGGTATCTTCTCTGACCTCGAAAAAGATTTTTCCGCTGATGATATCCTCGACTTTCCAACGGAAAACCTTTTTTCTTATCCGAGGCCTTGTCTAAAATATCATCTAAGCCTGACCCAAAAAGCCTGTCTCCTTCACAGGGAATGGAGCAGAGACGGCTTTTTGAGCCGGCGTCCCCCGACCAGGACCGCAGCCAGATGGCCCTACGAGTGGCGTTAGATAACGCAGTAGTACGGGCTGAAAGCTTTACCAGGTCAGCGGAGGAATCTGCCAGAAAGCTGGAGGCCTGTTTTAACATAGGCAGAGAGGAGATAATTTCTTCTCTAGGTGTGCCGGCCGTAAGGTGATTTTCAAGTTGGTTGATCCAAACCGACAAGGCTCTAGCGGTACAAGTAGCAGCAATGGCAGGTCTGAACATTGCTGCTCCTGACTCCCAGGTCTTTTTGAGTAGACCCTCGCATTTTTTGTCAATAGGGTCTTTAAGGAGACCCATGTCTTCAAACGGGAGGGCCGTCTTTTTTGAGATACGTGCCACCGGAGCATCAATCCTGGGTGCCTTGTCCCAGTGCTCACAATCAGACTCAGAAAAGGGGTATTTTCTCTTGAATGCTCGTGAAACCGAAGGTTTCTTTTCAGAATCCTTCCATTCCTTAACAATCACTTTTTTAATATTTCCATGAACTGGGAACACACTTTTTTTCTTTTCTCCTAGGCCCTGAAACATTTGGTCCTGAATGGAGAGTGGTTCTCTAACATCCTCTAATCTCATTGTTGCCCGGACGGTTTTGAGGAGAGATTCCGTATCCTCCGGAGCGCAAAGCGGACGCCCGGAACCATCTTCAGATGAATCAGAGTCTGCGGCTGAAAAAAATTCTCCTTCATCAAAATCCGGCAGGGGATCCACGGATCTTGAGGAGGATGGGCGGGGAGAGGAAGGGGCCATGCGAAGAGTAATGGCGGTATTTACTTCATCTCTTATCATCACCCTAAGATTATCCATAAAGGACGGGGATTCCTCAGCCACTACTTTCTCTGTGCAACGAGCGCACAGTGGCTTTTTAGTGGAAGAAGGAAGAGTCCTCTTGCACATTGCACATTTTCTTTTAGAAGATTCACCACCCGACGTCTTTACTGGTGCTTCCCTCACCTAGCAAAAAAGGAGAGGGACAAGAAACTTTTTAAGGATCCCTGAAGAAAAACTAATACTGGGATCCTGCACCAACACCCGGGTGGTGAAAAAAAACCAAACAGTGGATGGTATCAACATTCACGGAGGAGGTCACTTACCGGGCTGAGGGCTCTACCAGGGTCTGCAGTCTTGCGTGGCTCCTCTGTGGTGGACATCCTGGACGAGAGGTGTAGAACACACCTCAACAGAAACCACAGGGGGATTTTAAACCCCTGGGTCCCGCCGTCAACAGGCACCGCCCCCCACAGGTTCCGGTTCCTGGCGTCGCAAGCCGGCGTCTTCTGAGCGTGGGGAGACGCTGCCGCACACGCCCGCCGTCTCCTGACGTCACCGGAAGTCGCCTCACTTCACCCGGAAGCGGCCCCACGCGTCCAGGAGCCTCCGGCCCAAGGAGGCTCCTCCTGCCTAGGCCCGAAGCCTGACCCTGCCGCCGGAGCGGACAGCCCGGGGATGCCCACTGCGGGACTTACACCAAAGGGACCCGGAAGGTGAGCCCACGCTCCACCCGGAACTCCGGTCCCCTACCCAGCCCTCTCCCGCAGGAGGATACCGGTAAGGCTGGGCGAATCTTCGGCAGTACGACACTGCTTGGCTTCCACCTGTCCCAGGGGACAGGAAACAACAACTGGATGGTGTTGGAGGAGGAGTCCTTTTATTTTGGCTTCCGCTGTTGTTTCCTGTCCTCTGGAGGCGGGTGCAAGCTCCTCCTGCAGTGCCGTTGTGGAGGTGATAGGGAAAAAGCCTTTATATTAGCTCACTCACATGGGTTTAATAGGTGCATCAGGATACAAGAAAACTCATTCAAGTTGTTAGTTAGGTGGTATAAATCCCCCGATGTCTTACATAGGATCAATCCGAATATTTCAGACCTTTGCTGGAGATGTGGTGGGGACCTGGGTTCTCTCTCCCATATTTGGTGGTTCTGTCCGCGAATTCAAATGTTTTGGTCGAAAATTAATACTTTAATCAATAGTATTTGTAAGATTAAGCTCTCCCTTGACCCGAAACTTATCCTTCTATGGTTTCACACCAAGCTCTAATAATTTGCCAACAATGCTTATTATAGCAGCTAAATTGCTCATCCCTGCACTGTGGAAAAGTGAGTTTCCTCCTACAGTGGAAACTTGGATTGACAAGGTGGACCAAATTTATCGGTTTGAAGAGCTGGCACACTGGGAATCTCACTCTAGAGGGAAGTTTTTAAGAACTTGGGGTCAATGGAGAACTTTTAGACACTTTTTTTAGTGTAAAAATTAGCACCACTAACCGGGTGACATATAGGTAAAACTGTTGGTTATGAAATTAATGAACCATAACTTTATGATTAGACTGGATCTATGCCTACCGAACCATCTTTATACCCCTTTGTTATATATGGTTTGAATGAGTATATATTAGGAATACCATCTTAGCAGGAGCTATGTATACCCAGCTACACGATCTCTCCCACTATTATTTTCCTCTTCTTCCTTCCCTTTTTCTTTCTTCTTTTCCTTTGCCTGGTTAATTTATCTTATTTGAGGAATATGCCCTATGGCAAGGAGACGTAATAGATATTGGTAGACATTTGGTTGTGGTTTATAATCATTTAAGGATTGATATAATGAATGTATGTATCTGATGTAATGTATTTATTAATATTTCTCATGTAATAATAAAAAGATTTAAAACAATAAACTTGTGATCTGCAATCGCTATTCCAGAGGTTAAACTCCTGCTGCCTCCTCGGCCAGTTCTGAAGGTTTGTATGATGTGAAACATTGTTAGAACTTCTGGGGGTCCACCCCAGCTTCTAAATGTAACACAGCTTCCTAGCTAAAACAGGCGTAGAAAATGACGATTCCCTTTCCCTGCCCATGCCACACCCCCTTTTTAAGACCTAGCGTGAGTGGAGAGAAGTCGCAGATTGCGGCGCAAAGGACCTTTGCACTGCAGTCTGCACTAGAAATATGCCTAATTTAGGCGTATTTCTGTTTAATAAATGACCACCTTTGTATTTATGCTTGTGACCTTAATTTTATTTTAAGTAAGCTACAAGCAGCACATCACCACTGAACCCTAATGCTGCATTTATACAGGGTTGTTGATATATGCAACATTTATACACATAATCCATGATGCTAAGGCGTGAAAGGAGCCTAAATTGTGTTTTCTACTTACAGGCCCTCTTCTTTTATAATTTCCATCAATACAGCTGGAGTACTGTGAGACTTCCGCTTTTCATCCACTAAGATAAAAATATACAGTGTTAGAAAATAAAAAAAAAAATATGAAGCATTAAAATGTTTTATTCAGTTTAAGGCATTAAAGGGGTTGTACAGGCAGTTTTATTGATGAACTATTATCAGGTCTGACAAGCGGCACCCCTGACGATCAGCGTTTTGAAGAGATGGCAGAACACCATGTGAGTGCTACTTACTCTTCATTACACTGCCTTTTGTCTCAGAAGTCTTAGCAGTGCAATGTAGTCACAAGTACAGTACTTGCTCCATTTACTTGAATGGAGCAAGTACATGTAATTACATTGTGCAGCCGCTGCAAGGGAGACAACGCGCAGTGTAATGAAGAGAAAGCAGCACTGGCATACAGCACTGCCTCCTCTTCAAATAGCTGATCAGAAGGGGTGCCAGGTGTCGGCCTGAGGACAGGACATCAATATATACTGCCTGCAAGACCCCTTTACATTAAATGGAATCTCCTCCTTTCTGACCTGCTACGCTGTTTTTTCAAGATTCTTAAAGGATATTTCACCACTTCTGACAGGTTTCACTTAATAAATAACTGTAGCTTACATTACATGCAATATCTATCCTTGTATTTGCCATTGAGCCATTACACCTACTGGAAATTTTAGAAAAAATGATAACTTGGTGTTACCAGTTGAGGGTGTGTCCCTGTATAGTCAGTGGCAGACTATGCAAGGACATCCTCCCCCATGTGGTAACACCCAGTTGGCAATCCATTCATAAGCTTCTAGTAGGAATAATGGCCCAACAAAGAATTATATGAAAAGATGCCCCAGAATTCTTATTACATGGACAATGCAAATAGTTACTAAAGCAGACATGTCAGGAGAGGCGACAGGTAATTTTCTGATGACACATTCCCTTTAAAGAGGACCTATTGTTTAAAGGAGTATTCCTATCTCAGACAATGGGGCATTTTCGGTGGCCCCCATAGAAATGGATGGAGGGTGGCTGCGTATGAGCAGTGCTCCCTCCACAACTTTCAGAGATCCATTCTTGATGTAGGTGCAGGTCCCAGAGGTGGGATCAGACAATGGGGGTATATCCTAGCAATATGTCCCCATTGTCTGAGATGGGAAAAGAAATCACACTTTTCAGAATTTCTGATGTTATGTTTAATTTCCCATATCAATATCTATATTTAAAACAAAAAACATAAAAACCTGCAGTTTTCATACTGGCCACTAAGCCTAATAATAGTCACCAGTTCTTGGTCACTTTACTGTAGCTATCTGCTTATCATTACAGGCAGGATTAGAATGACAAATAGCATATCTACATACAGATAACACAGGATCCACCACTCACAATACATGATTGTCAAAGCTTATGTACTCCCTCCTGACCTTTGCAGAGCATGCCTACAAAGGTCCCCTCCTGTCCATTGAGTCTATGTGTAATGTGGCTGCTGTAAAGCAATTTTCTAGTTACTTTGGAAATGTACTTTCTGTTACAAACAAGCTCCAGTTGTGAGATATTTTCTTCACTGAATGAGTATGGTAGCATGTGATCAGTTCCATCCTTCCACGGCTACCAGCTATATCTACTGTTAGAAGCTGTGAGAGTTAAAGTAAAAGAGCTGCAGCAGAAAGGACACTTGCCCTGAAAAATATCTAGCAAAGTAATTGGGGCAATAAATGGAGAGATCTCTGGGTCCATGTGAAGTACAAAGATGGTAATAAAACTTTGTTAGAAAGGGACTGTAACGTATATACAATGTCTGATTTCCATTTTTCACATAAATCATGGCATAACCCCTTTAATGACATCACAACTGCAGCAGTAGCATGCTGATACAGCAGGTAATCACTACTAGAATATAAATAAAGACCAGCATGAAACTTGAAGAGCATCAGCATTGAGTGGGCTACTTAACAAATCAGTAAGGCCTCTTTTACGTAAGCAATACGGAATGTGTCTTATGAGCAGTGGGTGTGGCACCACTGTGTCAACCAACCAGTTTGACTTTCGACTAAACCTAAGGGCATGATCCTCGAAGTCACCTGGTATTTACACTTTAACCTGTATACAGGGATCTGGACTTTGCTGCGGGAAGTAGGCTGCTACCTCCTGGAGTAGTCCTGTTGTGGTTGACAGGTGACCCACAAAGGGTCAGAGACACTGGCACTGAGGGATCAGGCAGACTCATATGTCTGGGCTCCTGCACACGACCATATGCCCTCCGAGACATACCGTCTGTGAGCGGGCAATATGTCACGAAGCGGCATTGATCGTGTGCACAGGAGTACACAGCATCATAGATTACAATAATACTGTGCACATCGGGCCGCCCGCAGGGCTATTGTCCTGCACTCATATGATCTTATAAGTACTGGACAATAGTCCAGCAGACGGCCCAACATGCAGTTACATTGTAATGTCTCAGAGGGCATACGGTCATGTGCATGGGCCCTAACAGGCCGAGGTCATAATTCCATAGTTAATACGGTTGAAAAAAAGACATCAAATTCAAGTTCAACAGTCCATAAAGTTCAACTAAGGGATAGGTGGGTATGTGAATTTTAGAAAAAGGAAGGATTTCTATATTTTTTCATAAGCATAATGTAATTTACTTTTAAGAATTCATCTAAACCTTTTTTAAAAGTGACCACGTCCTGAGGAAGTCTATTCCACAGATTGACCGTTCTTACAGTAAAGAATCCTCGACGCTTCTGGAGACTCAACGTTTTCTTCTCCAGACGGAGGGAGTGCTCCCTTGTCTTTTGAGGGGATTTTTACATGGAACAGCTTTTCAGCAGATTTTTGCAAGGTCTATATCAGGGATCTCAAACTCGTGGCCCTCCAGCTGTTGCAAAACTACAACTCCCAGCATGCCCCAATAGCTGTAGGCTCTCCTGGCATGATGGAAGTTGTAGTTTTGCAACAGCTGTAGGGCCATGAGTTTGAGATCTCTGGTATGTAATATATATATATATATATATATATATATTATATATATTATATATAACACACACACACACACACACTAGCTGAAGGACCCGGCTTCACCCGGGTAGATTTAATCTATTTCATTTAATGTTCGTGTGTGTTGTTAAACGATTTCGAGAGTGACCTCCACAGTGCCCGCCCCTTTAACAGTGACCTCCACAGCAGCCCCCCCTTAACAGAAACATCCACAGCGCCCTCCCCTTTAACCGTGACCTCCACAGCAGCTAGGGTGGCCACTGTCTTCAGCCGAGAAAGCCGTACCTCACTGGTCATTCCTCCAAACGAGAAGCAGCGTCCCCTGGTCCCCATGAAGCCACACCACTAAACATAAGGCCACACCCCCTGGCTCTCTGACGACACGGAGGAGAAGCTGTCTGAGCGTGAGCTACTGAAAGGGTGGACATCCCTGCGTCCGTCCAGGCACTGCGCTGGACAGAGAACAGGAAGCCAGAAAACCGGACTGCCAAGCCTAAAGCTAGACATCTGGCCAACCTAACATCAGCCTGCCCCTTGGGTGGCCAGAGGGGGGGTGGGGGCGTGACCTCGTGTTTAGGGGTGTGGCTTCATGGGGACCGGTAGCACGGTTTCACGATGGGGGGAGGCTGGACACTGTCATGCGCAGGGATGTCCTTTTGAACAGCTCACTCTCAGACAGCAGCACTGTGCAGTCTGAGCATGAGCTGCAGGGAGAAAGTCACCCTCCCTCCCCTGCAGCTGACAGAAGTTGATTTTCACCTTCATTTTTTCAATCCCGGTCAGATGCAGAGTGGAAGGGGCATGGCCTGAGTCGGGGGTGTGACTTAGTGGGACCTGGGGGTGGGGATTTTAAGTCCTTCTTTTGAGGGTGGCCTGAATTATAGGTCGATGCCATAGTAATTTAGGAGGAACAGTGGGTAGCAGTAGAAGAAAATATCTTTTATTACTACTGAACGGTAAATATGTGAAATTTACATTATATGAGGTAATGATTGATGATGAGTTAGTCTAAAACAAAGTATATTTATGGTAACCGGAATACCCCTTTAACAGTGTCATCCACAGCGCTCTGCCCCTTTAACCCCTTCGCGCCCAGCGCCGTACATGTACGGCACTGGGGTGATGCGGGCACATGGCGCCCGCTCGCGGGTGCGGCGGGCGTCATGGCCGGCAAGTCTCTGCTGTTTCTAACAGCAGAGACTTGCCGCTACTTACCGCCATCGGCTGCGTCTTCCTCGGAGATTAGATGCCGTGATCACACGTGATCACGGCATCTAGTTGCGTCTCAACCCGGAAGCATTCGCTTCCGGGTGGTGTACAGACACCCCGTGTGGCCAATCGGGGTGTCTGTACACCATATGAAAACTGTAATCCTCGCTGGTGAGGATTACAGTTTTCAAAGTGCAATTCTTATTCTGGCCACTAGATGGCAGGCCAGGATAAGAAATGAGCAATTCATGGATTTCTGAGTCTATAAAATCCATAATTGCTCATAAAGAAAAAAAAAAAAGCCACAATATATAAGCCCATATTTGAGCTTTCCAATAGTAAAAAAAAAAAATTAAAAAAAAATGTAAATATATAAAAAATAAAAAAGATGTAAAAGTTCAAATCACCCCCCTTTCCGTATAAGTAAAAAATAAATACCTAAATAACAATAAATATAGACATCATGGGTATCACTGTGACCGAAAACGCCCGTACTTTTAAAATCTAAAAAAAAAAAAATTCCAATACGGCGAATTGTGTGGCGGAAAAAAGCGTCCAAATGGCGATTTGCCGTTTTTTGTCGCTTTTTTTTCTAAAAAAAAATAAATAAAAAGTGATCAAAAAGTCATACACACCCCAGAATGGTATCAATAAAAACTTCAGATCGTCCCGCAAAAAATGAGCCCCCATACAGCTCTGTACACATAAATACCAAAAAGTTATAGGGGTCAAGATTTGACAAGGAGAAAAAAAAAAAAAAAAAAAGGGCAACTTTCTAATTATTTTATCACTATGAAAACGCAGGAAAAACTATACATATTAGGTATTGCCGGATTCGTACTGACTTGTAGAATGAAAGTAACGGATCAGTTTTAATGCACATCGAACGCTGTAAATAAGAAACCCGTAGAACTGTAGCGGAATAGCGTTTTCTTTGCAATTTCACCCGGTTTGGAATTTTTTTCCCGCTTCCCACTACACCGTATGCAATATTAAATGGTGGCGTTGGAAAGTACAACTTGTCCCGCAAAAAACAAGCCCTCATACAGCTATGTGAACAGAAAAATAAAAAAGAGTTATGGCTGTTTGAAGGCAGGGAGCGCAAAACGAAAACGCATAACCGAAAAAAGCTCCGGGCGCGAAAGGGTTAAAGTAGACCTACAGCAGTGAACTGGCTGTTTTGTTATGGAAACCTGTTGTGTGTGAAGACTAACTGCATGTGAGCTTCTATTGGCTGATAAGGGTCATGTGACCAGGCTTCTATTGGCTAATGCATTTTTTGGGAATATCTCAGGAGCAGTATGTCCTGGAGAGCTGAGACCCATTCTAAAACCTTCCCGGACACCTGATGTACCTGTGTGCCAAATTTTCTGATAGTAGCTGGGGCGGTGCGGATTCCTTTAGCGGACATACGCACACATACAATCCGCTTTATTATATATATATATATATATATATATATATATATATATATATATATATACAGTATATACTGGCGTATAAGACTACTTTTTAACCCCTTAAAATAATGGCTACAGTGGGGGGTCGTCTTATACGCCGGATATACGGGGGCCGCACTGTGTGAGGTGTTTTTTTTTTCCCCGTCAGCGCGTAGAGAGCCCTGCTCTTAGCATACTGAAGTAGCATACTATTCTCTATATTCTCAGGAGGATTTTGAAGGCTTTTAAAGGGAAACTGTCATGCCAGCAAGACCTGTTACAATATCGCAGCTTACAGTTATGATCACCAGGCACTTGCTCTCTTGTTTGTTTTGCAAAGTTTTAGCTTTACCGTACATGTTTGAAACAACCTTATGTTTATAAGTGACAGTTTTGCTGCTATATACAGTACCTGCATGTCATATGCATTTGAATTAAAATTAACATGTTGAAATCAAAGCAGACTTTTTTTCATTTGGGAGAGGGGTAGTCTTATACAGTGAGTATATACCAAATTCTATATTTTTAGGGCAGAAGTTGGGGGTCGTCTTATACGCCCAGTCGTCTTATACGCCGGCATATACGGTATATATATATATATATATATATACACACACACACACATATACATACACACATACATATACACAAATATATACATACATACATACATACACAGTGCCTTGCGAAAGTATTCGGGCCCCTGGAACTTTTCAACCTTTTGCCACAATTCAGGCTTCGAACAAAAAGATTGGATCATTCAGAGATCCTCAATGAACTACTGGAGGGAGTTTTCTGAGCTGAAAGTAAATGGGCCGAATAATTTTTCACGCCCCACTTTTCAGTTTTATTATTACAAAAAAAAGTTTAAATGATCCAATAAATTTCGTTCCACTTCACAATTGTGACCCTCTTGTTGATTCTTCACCAAAAATTTAAAATATTATATCTTTTTGTTTGAAGCCTGAAATGTGGGTTGAAAAGTTCCAGGGGGCCGAATACTTTTGCAAGGTACTGTATATATTTGTACAGTTTAATCAAGTCCCCCCTTAGACGTCTCTTCTCAAGACTAAATAAATGTAATTCTTTTAATCTTTCCTCATAACTAAGACCCTTCATGCCACTTATCAGTTTAGTTGCTCTCTTCTGTTCTTTTACAGGGCATCCTTTCTATTGGACTGGTGCCCAGAACTGAACTACATATTCCAGATGAGGCCGCACCAAAGCTTTGTAAACTGGTAATATTGCATCCATGTCCTGCAAGTCCATGCCTCGTTTAACCACTTCCAGACCGGGCCATTTACCCCCTTCCTGACCATGTCTAATTTTGCAAATCTGACGTGTTACTTCATGTGGTGATAACTTTGGGAAAAAAAAATAATGTTTTTGTGTTGCAATTTTTTTAGAGCCATATGTTTTTCATTTTTTTTGGCTATGGTCTTGTGTGGGGGCTCATTTTTTGCGGGATGAGGTGATGTTTTTATTATTACTGTTTTGCGGTACATACAACTTTTTGATTGATTGATATGTTTTTTGGAAGGTGAGCTAAAAAAAAAAAAAAAAAAAAAAAAAATCATCTGTTTTAGAGTAATGATTATTTTTATTTTTTTACGGCGTTCACCTGATGGAGTAGATGATGTGATATTTTTATAGAGCTGGACGTTGCAGACGCGGTGATACCAAGAATGTGTATTTTGGTTATTTTTATTTGTAACATTTTTTAAATGACGTATTTGACGTCAATTTTTCTTGTAACTGAAGCTCACATAGTAGCCCCAGTTACAGGTAAAATACCCCCCCCCCCCCAGGGAGGCTGTACAGCAGTATACAGCACTGTACAGCCTCAGTGCAGGGCTGATCCAGGTCTGTGCAAGACCAGGAAGCTTCTGCACTCACCCGGCCCCAGCGGTCACGTGATCACCAGCCAGGACAGTAAGCAGCACACTCGTTGACTGCTGTGTATACTGCGATCTAGAAGGCAGGGACACCCAGGAACAGTCCCTGTCTTCTTTATGGGGTACCCTGCTGTCACTGACAGCGGGCCCCTGGCACAGCAGCTGCACGATTAACGTGCAGCTGCTATCTCTGAATGGACGTTCTGAAACGTCCATTCAGAGATAAAGAACCGCTTCGCGGACGTTTATAGTCTATGGGCGGACGGGAAGTGGTTAAATACATGACAAGTAGCCTAAGAAGAATCTTATTGACATTTAAGCTATGAGCTACAAGTATACCCAAATCCTTCTCTACAAGTGACTCTCCCAGTGTTACATCCCCCAGGACATATGATGCTTAATCTTTCAGAGTGTCTAAGTCAGTTTGTAGTTTTTGGACATCTTCCATAGACTGCACAGTACTACATAGCATAGTGTCATCTGCAAAAATAGAAATAGTGCTATTAATCATGTCCTCGATATAAATAATAAATAAATTAAATAACAGAGGACCCAGAACTGAACCTTGGGGTACACCACCTTATAACTCATTCTGAATAGGAATCATTGACCATAACTCTGGACACGTCAGCCAGTTTTCAATCCAATGACAGACAGGGAGGAGGAGACGCCCACATCGGAGAGCGTCACAGCCAGGGAGAAAAAAAACTCCTTGGCTGTGACGTTCTCTGATGTGATTGGATCGTGGCACAGCCAGGGAGAAGGAGACGCCCATTGAGAAACCCGGGCGTCTCCTTCTCCCTGTACCGATGCTCAGTATTAGCATACTGAGCGCGAAAAATACAGGGGGGCAGAGCGGGGCGCAGGAGCGCTATTTTGAAAAACCTGGGCGGGTGGCAGAATCAGCGGGGGGTGCCCTGCAAGTAAAGGTATTTACCTACTATAATGTAAACCCATGAAAGGTCCTCTTTAAAATTAGGTCAGGCCAGGCAGAGTTTGTGCAAATCCTTAAAACAAGTGCAATGTCAGGGCAGCCAGCAGAGGGTCGATATGGTTATTAGGCCTAGGTCAGGCTACACAACAGAGGGCCAGAGTCAGGAAACAGGCAGAGTTTGGTACATGGGCAGACAAACTAAACAGCATACCCTTGCAAGCTAGATAACCTATTGTTCAGGCAGAGTGTGAGACAAACAGCACAGCATACATAGCAGAAGCTGATTAACATTTTGGAAACAGCCTATTAACTGCACACCGAACCAAAGGAGGTGTTAACCGCTGCATTACAGCAGAATGAGATTAGGTTCATGACTGTATGGCTATTAGACTGTGCCATAAGAATAGCAATAGACAGAGAGTCAGTCTTACAAATGTAGAAGGGTTAACACACAAACTCTTAACTCATTGCGTTATCTTGAAACAAATCCCAGTGAAAAGCAATTGAAGGTGTTTGCTTAACTTATTTAGTTTAGAAAAAACGGCTCAGAAACCATGTTTGTTAACTCTACTACATCTGTACAATGATAAACTATAATACAATAGTATAAAGGTTTATCAAAGCATTATAAAAGCGATCAATTGATTGCATTGTGACACTACGTACTGGGACAAAAAAAAATGCTAACGGTTAATAAAGTATATAAAAAAAACAAATAATTTACATAAAAAGTGGTTTCAATTTGTAAAAGTAAAAAAAAGTGTGAAAAGGTGAGTCACGCAAATCTGTGCGTCACTGGCACCGATTGGTGGGCTTTAGTGCTGCTCTAGCTCTGAACCCGGACACTCCCATTTAAAAGAGGGGACACCCCAACCACTGCAGTTTATAGCAACATTACCATCTTTAGTCAAGTTTAAAGGGGCTTTCCGATATATTTTTATTGATGACCTATCTTCAGGATAGGTCATCAATATCAGATTGCTGGGGGTACAACACCTGGCACCCCTGCCGATCAGCTTGACTGAAAAGAAGGCTGCAAGCCATGCAGCGCAGCCTTCCCATTGTTAACGTGCTCGCCATTGACATTGCAACAGTGAGCAGGTGTAATTACAAGAAGCCCCATTATACTTCAATGGGAAGGCTCGTTCCTATAACCTTGAACGATCTGATATTGATGACCTTTCCTGAGGATAGGGCATTCATAAAAATATCTCACAAAACCCCTTTAAATATGTAGAAATCTACATATTTCAGGTTTTTTTTTTTTTTTGCTTACCAAACAAGGGAGGGAAAAGGTGGGTGCTGTCATCGGATTATGGAAAACCGATTACCAGTGAGTGTAATCTTATACTAAGGTCCCATTCACACGAGCGTGTGAATGGGTCCGCATCTATTCCGCAATTTTGCGGAATAGATGCGACCCCATTCACTTCAATGAGAGCGGGCAGCCACGGCTCTGCATAAAAAAAAAAAAATAATATTATTATTATTAATAATAATAATAATAATATAGAACATGTCCTATTCTTGTCCGCAATAGCGGAACACATGCCCCTTACCCTAAACCCATGACAGAACCTTGGGAGAACAAACTAGGACAGCAGACGAGTGCCACAACTGAAGAACCTTTCTGATAAAAGTTAAGACTGCTTTACACTGATAGACGATTGTCAAGAGAGACATGTTCCTGTCTGGCAAGCTCGTCATTTACAGTACATTCAGCGATCTCCTCCATCAAATATGAAAAAGCCATCGCTCATCCTCATACAGAATCATTGTTTGCTGGCAGCATAGGCTGTTTAGACGGCACAATCTGCTGCCGGCAAACAACTAGAGTCCTGGCCAAAAGTTTTGAGAATGATACAAATATTAATTTTTACAAAGTCTACTGCTTCAGTTTTTATAATGGCAATTTGCATATACTCCAGAATGTTATAAAGAATGACCAGCTTAACAGCAATTACTTGCAAAGTCAATATTTGCCTAGAAAATGAACTTTATCCCCCAAAACACATTTCAACATCATTGCAGCCCTGCCTTAAAAGGACCAGCTAACATCGTTTCAGCGATTGCTCCATTAACACAGGTGTGGGTGTTGATGAGGACAGGGCTGGAGATCAATCTGTCATGATTAAGTAAGAATGACACCACTGGACACTTTAAAAGGAGGCTGGTGCTTGGCATCATTGTTTCTCTTCTGTTAACCATGGTTATCTCTAAAGAAACATGTGCAGTCATCATTGCACTGCACAAAAATGGCCTAACAGGGAAGAGTATCGCAGCTAGAAAGATTGCACCTCAGTCAACAATCTATCGCATCATCAAGAACTTCAAGGAGAGAGGTTCCATTGTTGCCAAAAAGGCTCCAGGGCGCCCAAGAAAGACCAGCAAGCGCCAGGACCGTCTCTTAAAAGTGTTTCAGCTGCGGGATCGGGCTACCAGCAGTGCAGAGCTTGCTCAGGAATGGCAGCAGGCAGGTGTGAGTGCATCTGCACGCACTGTGAGGCGGAGACTCTTGGAGCAAGGCCTGGTCTCAAGGAGGGCAGCAAAGAAGCCACTTCTCTCCAGAAAAAACATCAGGGACAGACTGATATTCTGCAAAAGGTACAGGGAGTGGACTGCTGAGGACTGGGGTAAAGTCATTTTCTCTGATGAATCCCCTTTTCGATTGTTTGGGACATCTGGAAAACAGCTTATTCGGAGAAGACGAGGTGAGCGCTACCACCAGTCTTGTCTCATGCCAACTGTAAAGCATCCTGAAACCATTCATGTGTGGGGTTGCTTCTCAGCCAAGGGAATCGGCTCTCTCACAGACTTGCCTAAAAACACAGCCATGAATAAAGAATGGTACCAGAATGTCCTCCGAGAGCAACTTCTCTCAACCGTCCAAGAGCAGTTTGGCGATCAACAATGCCTTTTCCAGCATGATGGAGCACCTTGCCATAAAGCAAAGGTGATAACTAAATGGCTCAGGGAACAAAACAGAGATTTTGGGTCCATGGCCTGGAAACTCCCCAGATCTTAATCCCATTGAGAACTTGTGGTCAATCATCAAGAGACGGGTGGACAAACAAAAACCTACAAATTCTGACAAAATGCAAGCATTGATTGTGCAAGAATGGACTGCTATCAGTCAGGATTTGGTCCAGAAGTTGATTGAGCGCATGCCAGGGAGAATTGCAGAGGTCCTGAAGAAGAAGGGTCAACACTGCAAATATTGACTTGCTGCATTAACTCATTCTGTCAATATAAGCTTTTGTTACTCATAATATGATTGCAATTACCGTATTTTTCGCTTTATAAGACGCACATTTTTTCCTCCCAAAGTCGGGGGAAAGTGGCTGTGCGTCTTATAAACGGAATAGAGCAGTATTACATGGCCGCACTGTGCTGCCTGCGATGTGCCAGATGTAAAGTGGGGCCCAGCGCAGTCACTGAAGCTCATTAAGCCGGGCCCCCTTCACAGCAGCCATCGCTTCTAAAGTGTAAGAATCTCCTCCAGCAGGGCTGCTTTGCTAAACTACAATAGATTTAATCACTTTTCAGTACTCACTATGAATGAATGCAGGCAGCAAGCAGGCCGGCAGCGCAGGTCCCTCACTCAGTCACACTCCGGCTCTGGACCCGCCCACTTCATTAATTCAGTGGGCGGGGCCATAGCGTTACTGAGTGAGGGACCTGAGCTGCCGGCCTGCCTGCTGCCTGCATGCATAGTGAGTACTGAAAAGTGATTAAAGCTATGGTAGTTTAGCAAAGCAGCCCTGTTAGGGGAGATTCATACACTTTAGAAGCAATGGCTCTAATAACTGGGGTCCAATGTAATGGGGTCAGATCCCCCCATAACAGTCATCCACAAATCCCCAATAAGCGTCCTCTACAGATCCCCCATAACAGTGTCCTCTACAGATCCCCCATAACAGTGTCCTCCACAGATCCCCCATAACAGTGTCCTCCACAGATCCCCCATAACAGTGTGTCCTCCACAGATCCCCCATAACAGTGTGTCCTCCACAGATCCCCCATAACAGTGTCCTCCACAGATCCCCCATAACAGTGTGTCCTCCACAGATCCCCCATAACAGTGTCCTCCACAGATCCCCCATAACAGTGTGTCCTCCACAGATCCCCCATAACAGTGTGTCCTCCACAGATCCCCCATAACAGTGTCCTCCACAGATCCTCCCCATAACAGTGTCCTCTACAGATCCCCATAACAGTGTCCTCTACAGATCCCCATAACAGTGTCCTCCACAGATCCCCCATAACAGTGACATCACAGATCCCCCATTAGTTCAAACCCACCAAAAGCACACCATTTGGTTCAAAATATTTTATTTTCTTAATTTCCTTCACAAAAACCTAGGTGCGTCTTATCATCAGGTGCGTCTTATAAAGCGAAAAATACGGTATATTCCTGTATGTGATAAAAACATCTGACAAACACACATAAAAACCAGAGGGCAGCAGATCATGTGAAAATATAATATTTGTCATTCTCAAAACTTTTGGCCATGACTGTATTTAGGTGACCGCAAAAATTATCTTATCACCCGATGAACGAGCGTTTCGCAATGAGCTGCAATTTTACACTGGCAGAGAATCGCTAATTAACGTTCCTACGAATTATTATTATTAAAGCAGCATTCATTCCATAGCGCTGTACATATGAAAAGAGGTATACATATATATAGACAATTGAACTAAATATGAACAAGACAAGTCACAAACTGGTACACAGCATGTATGGCAAAAATGGGAAAAGCGCTCAGAGTAGTATGTACTTAAAGGATTACTGATTATGAGAGGTAAATAGTTATGCTCACCTTTTTGTGTTGTGCATACGTAGGCACAACACTCGTGATGGCACAAAGTAGTCGGTGCTTCCGGTATCTCAGTCCTCGTTAGCGGAATTGCCAGTTCACAGAGGAGTGATGTGAAAGACAATATATAAAAATGTACTGTGAAAGCACACAAGGTGAGGTTGTGTTTTGCGCCAGGAGGTATTGCAAACTGGTACACAAGGAGAGAGGGCCCTGCCTGCGACGGCTTATAATCTATATGGTATGGGAGAAGGACACCGTAGGTAAAGCTGGTCATGGCGGTATAGAAGCAGCAGGGTCACTGGTTGTAGGCTTGTCTGAAGAAGTTGGTTTTTAGGTTTTAGGGGTGGCGAGTTCCAGAGTATGGGGGATGCACACAAGAAATTTCGAAGGCAATTGTGGGAAGAGGTAAAAAGAGGAGTGGAGAGAAGGAGGTCTTGTGAGGATCGGAGATTATGTGAGGGGATGCATCGGGAAAGTAGCTCTGAGATGTAGGGAGGGGACGGCCTTGTATGCATTTATTAGTATTCTGAACTGAATTTGCTGGGCAATGGGGAGCCAATAAAAGGGATTGGCAGAGGGGAGAGGCAGAGGAGTAATAGGGTGAAAGGGGGATTAGTCTGGCAGCAGAGTTGAGGATAGATTGGAGGGGTGCGAGAGTGCTAGATAGAAGGCCACAGAGGAGAATGTTGCAGTAGTCTAGGCGGGAGCTGATGAGAGCATGTACTAGCATTTTCACAGACTCATAGTTGAGGAATGCATGGATGTGGGAGATATTTTTGAGTTGGAGGCTGCAGGTGGTGGAAAGGGCTTGGATGTGCGGTCTGAAGGAGAGGGCAGTATCCAAGGTCACTCCAAGGCAGCAGACTTGGTTGCCCGGGGAGAGTGTGCAGCTGTTGATTGTGATAGTTTTTTCCACGTTAAGTTTTAGAAAGCGAGAGAAGCAGGAGGATATGGAAGATAGGCAGTTTGGGATTCTGGATCGTAAGGTGTTGATGTCTGGACCAGGTAGATTTGAGTGTTGTCAGCATAAGTGTGATACTTAAAGCCTTGGGACTCCATGAGCTGTCCCAAGCCAAAAGTGTAGATAGAGAAGAGCAGGGGTCCTAGGACAGAGCCTTGCGGGACACCAACAGAGAACAAATGAGAAGAGGAGGTGGTGTGAGAGTGGGAGACGCTAAATGTCCGGTCTGTGAGGTATGACGCGATCCATGTGAGGGCCAGGTCGGTGATGCCAAGAGAAGAGAAAGTTTTTAACAGAAGGGAGTGGTCGACAGTGTCAAAGGCAGACGGCAGGTCAGGGATGACACAGCAATGGTTTTTGGTTTTGGCTGTCAAGAGGTCATTGGTGACTTTGCCAAGGGCAGTTTCAGTCGAGTGGTGGGGTCGGAAGCCAGATTGTAGACGGTCAAAGAGGGAACAGGAGGAGTGCATGTTAGTGATTATCTGGCCTATACTCGGCCAGTGTTAAAGGGAAAAGGGGCCCTTAGCTGTTCATTATTCTCAAGGCCTAATATCTTAAAAAAAAATTATTAGGCGAGCTTCAAGTTGTAGCCCTATAGATTTGATCAACTGAAGCCCTGGCTCTCTCATCCAAGATGTAGAGTCTGCCCTTGTTGAATGAGCTTCAAACCTGGAAGCTAAAGAATAGACTAAAGATACAGCCCTTACAATCCAACTAAATCTTTGCACAAGACTTTGTCGAAATTGTTATTAAACTGGACAAACAAGTGAGAGAATCTCCTCCAATCTGTAGTAGAGTTTAGGTAACTAATCAAACATCTCCTGGCATCCAAAGAATATAAGTTCCGCTTGACATTTTTGGGAGTTTTGACCCAAAGATAGAAGAAACGAAACTCTCCTTTGAGATGTCACTTAAAGAGGTGGTCTCATTTCAGCAAATGGCATTTATCATGTAGACAAAGTTAATACAAGGCACTTATTAATTTATTGTGATTGTCCATATTGCCTCCTTTACTGGCTTGACTAATTTTTCTATCACAATATACACTGATCGTATCCAGGCGTTACGATCATCCTGCAAGCCAGCAGCAGTGGTCATGCTTGCACACTATAGGAAGACGTGTGGGCCTGTTCTCACTCCCACAGTCCTAGCCACCAGAGAGGCCAGTGCCTTTTATCATAGTGTGCAAGCACAGCCACCACTGCTGGATTTGCACTGCGGTTGTAACACCTGGATCCTAGCAGTGTAAAATGTAATGGAAAAATTAAATCAACCCAGCAAAGGAGGCAACATGGAGAGTCACAGTACATGCCTTGTATTAACTTTGTCTACTGTACATGATAAATGTGATTTGCTGAAGTGAGACAACGCCTTTAAGGAGGTAAGGCCCAGGTCAGGTTTGATTACCACTTCATCATCTAAGATATTAATATGAGGTACGAAAGGGGAGAAGACACTTATTTCACCCACCCTTCTAGTCAATGTGATGGCCACCGGCAATACAATCTTGTAAAAAACAATCTGATCAGATAAATCCTCAATAGTTTAAAATGGAGTTTCAGATATTTGGGAACAGACAAAATGTAAGTGCCAGGGAAGAGCTTTAGACAAGGGAAATGGTTTAATCCTATCTGCTGGACTAATAATTATTTTAAGCCAATGATGTTCTGAAAAAGATACAACAATTAGAACATCAAAGTGCTAGAAAATATATCACCAAAAATGTAATTTACTAGTTAAAACCAGATGGCAACACACATCCTTTTTTCTCACCTGCTTTTATTTTCCGATTGCAGATTTATTTATTACAGTATTTCCTGAACATGATTACGGGGCTGCCCTAATCTTGTCTGAACTGTTAAAAGTATTTAGAAAGCATTAAAAGATGCTTCAGCAGCTACAGCAGCCTCATGGGCCATATATTCTATGATCTGGAGCTGACCCTATTGACTTACATGGGAGAGTTTTCTAAAAAAAAAAATATAATAGATGAGTGTTAACCATTACCTATTGTGAATTGTGGATCCTGTCTTGTGACACATTATTATTCTTAATGGCCAGTGCAAAAACTGTAGGATTTTAGTTTTTTTGTTTAAATATTTTTGTTTTGACGCATAGCAAATGTGGTGCCAATATTCAAAAAGGGTCCAAAAACAGAGCCTGGAAACTATAGGCCGGTAAGTTTAACATCTGTCGTGGGTAAACTGTTTGAAGGTTTTCTAAGAGATGCTATCTTGGAGTACCTCAATGAAATTAAGCAACACCTTATCAGCATGGCTTCATGAGGGATCGGTCATGTCTAACCAATTCAATCAGTTTCTATGAGGAGGTAAGTTCTACAGTCATGGCCAAAAGTTTTGAGAATGATACAAATATTAATTTTTACAAAGTCTACTGCTTCAGTTTTTATAATGGCAATTTGCATATACTCCAGAATGTTATAAAGAGTGATCAGCTTAACAGCAATTACTTGCAAAGTCAATATTTGCCTAGAAAATGAACTTTATCCCCCAAAACACATTTCAACATCATTGCAGCCCTGCCTTAAAAGGACCAGCTAACATCGTTTCAGTGATTGCTCCATTAACACAGGTGTGGGTGTTGATGAGGACAGGGCTGGAGATCAATCTGTCATGATTAAGTAAGAATGACACCACTGGACACTTTAAAAGGAGGCTGGTGCTTGGCATCATTGTTTCTCTTCTGTTAACCATGGTTATCTCTAAAGAAACACGTGCAGTCATCATTGCACTGCACAAAAATGGCCTAACAGGGAAGAGTATCGCAGCTAGAAAGATTGCACCTCAGTCAACAATCTATCGCATCATCAAGAACTTCAAGGAGAGAGGTTCCATTGTTGCCAAAAGGCTCCAGGGCGCCCAAGAAAGACCAGCAAGCGCCAGGACCGTCTCTTAAAAGTGTTTCAGCTGCGGGATCGGGCTACCAGCAGTGCAGAGCTTGCTCAGGAATGGCAGCAGGCAGGTGTGAGTGCATCTGCACGCACTGTGAGGCGGAGACTCTTGGAGCAAGGCCTGGTCTCAAGGAGGGCAGCAAAGAAGCCACTTCTCTCCAGAAAAAACATCAGGGACAGACTGATATTCTGCAAAAGGTACAGGGAGTGGACTGCTGAGGACTGGGGTAAAGTCATTTTCTCTGATGAATCCCCTTTTCGATTGTTTGGGACATCTGGAAAACAGCTTATTCGGAGAAGACGAGGTGAGCGCTACCACCAGTCTTGTCTCATGCCAACTGTAAAGCATCCTGAAACCATTCATGTGTGGGGTTGCTTCTCAGCCAAGGGAATCGGCTCTCTCACAGTCTTGCCTAAAAACACAGCCATGAATAAAGAATGGTACCAGAATGTCCTCCGAGAGCAACTTCTCCCAAACCGTCCAAGAGCAGTTTAGCGATCAACAATCCCTTTTCCAGCATGATGGAGCACCTTGCCATAAAGCAAAGGTGATAACTAAATGGCTCAGGGAACAACACAGAGATTTTGGGTCCATGGCCTGGAAACTCCCCAGATCTTAATCCCATTGAGAACTTGTGGTCAATCATCAAGAGACGGGTGGACAAACAAAAACCTACAAATTCTGACAAAATGCAAGCATTGATTGTGCAAGAATGGACTGCTATCAGTCAGGATTTGGTCCAGAAGTTGATTGAGAGCATGCCAGGGAGAATTGCAGAGGTCCTGAAGAAGAAGTGTCAACACTGCAAATATTGACTTGCTGCATTAACTCATTCTAACTGTCAATATAAGCTTTTGTTACTCATAATATGATTGCAATTATATTTCTGTATGTGAAAAAAACATCTGACAAACACACATAAAAACCAGAGGGCAGCAGATCATGTGAAAATATAATATTTGTGTCATTCTCAAAACTTTTGGCCATGACTGTAGACTTGACTGCGGCGAATCAATGGATGTCATATATCTGGACTTCTCCAAAGCATTTGACACTGTACCGCATAAAAGGTTGGTATATAAAATGAGAATGCTTGGCCTTGGAGAAAATGTCTGTATGTGGGTAAGTAACTGGCTCAGTGATAGAAAACAGAGGGTGGTTATTAACGGTACACACTCAGATTGGGTCACTGTCACTAGTGGGGTACCACAGGGGTCAGTATTGGGCCCTATTCTCTTCAATATATTTATTAATGATCTTGTAGCAGGCTTGCACAGTAAAATATCAATTTTTGCAGATAACACTAAACTGTGTAAAGTAATTAACACAGAAGAGGACAGTACACTGCTACAGAGGGATCTGGATAGATTGGAGGCTTCGGCAGAGAAGTGGCAGATGAGGTTTAACACTGACAAATGTAAGGTTATGCACATAGGAAGGAATAATGCAAGTCACCTGTACATACTAAATGGTAAACACTGACATGGAAAAAGCCTAGGAATTTTAGTGAACAATAAACTAAGCTGTAGAAACCAGTGTCAGACAGCTGCTGCCAAGGCCAATAAGATAATAGGTTGCATCAAAAGAGGCATAGATGCCCGTGATGAGAACATAGTCCTGCCACTTTACAAATCACTAGTCAGACCACACATGGAGTACTGTGTACAGTTCTGGGCTCCTGTGAACAAGGCAGACATAGAAGAGCTGGAGAGGGTTCAGAGGAGGGCAACTAAAGTAATAACTGGAATGGGTGGACTACAGTACCCAGAAAGATTATCAAAATTAGGGTTATTCACCTTAGAAAAAAAAAAGACTGAGGGGTGATCTAATAACAATGTATAAATATATCAGGGGTCAGTACAGAGATCTCTCTGATGATCTATTTATCCCGAGGACTGTGACGAGGGGACATACTCTGCATCTTGAGGAAAGAAGGTTTGTTCACAAACATAGAAGAGGATTCTTTACGGTAAGAGCAGTAAGACTATGGAACTCTCTGCCTGAGGAGGTGGTGATGGTAAGTTCACTAAAAGAGTTCAAGAGGGGCCTGGATGTATTTCTGCAGGGAAATAATATTACAGGTTATAGTTACTAGAAAGGGGTCATTGATCCAGGGAGTTATTATGATTGCCTGATTGGAATCGGGAAGGAATTTTTTTCCCCTAAAGTGAGGAAAATTGGCTTCTACCTCACAAGGTTTTTTTTTTTGCCTTCCTCTGGATGAACTTGCAGGATAACAGGCCGAACTGGATGGACAAAGGTCTTTTTTCGGCCTTAAAAACTATGTTACTATGTAGTGATGATCGAGCACCCCGCTCGCACCCCATGATCTTGGACACTGTAGAAGGAAGTGTGGGTGCCGCCTATAATATATGCATATACCCATATGTATATGCATATATGGGTGGCCCCAAATTGAGGGTCTGTGGCCCCATGGCCACGTAGGCCTGAAGCCCTGGTGGATGTGGTTATCCACCAGGTGCTCTAACTGTATGTGTGTGTATATATATATATATATATATATATATATATATATATATATAGATATGTGTGCATGAGCCCCATTAACATGCACCCATGTCTATATATATATTTATATAATGTCCGTTTATATAATGAGCCCCATTTATAATAATGCCCCCTGTTCCCCTGTTCATGCCCCCTTTTCATCTATATATGTCCCCTTTATCATCCAATAGTATATAGATGCATGTACATGATCCCCAGTTATGTACATGTATCTATATACATGTAATAGCCAGGGTGCCCCCCATAGCCCCCAGCAGATGGACAATGGCCATCTGCTGGGGATAGCTGGAGACATGGGACTGGACTAATTAGTCCAGTCCCAGGTGCTTCAAAGGGACAGAAGATCGATATGATCTTCTGTCCCTTCTGTTAATTACCCTCAGCGCTGCTGGGGGCAATTAACAGGACAGGGAAACAATAGGTTTCCCTGTCTCTGCATGGCGCGTACCTCCGGCGCTTGTAATTACAAACGCCGGAGATACAGTGCGCTCCCCAGGCGGAGGATCAAAGAGATCCTCCGCCCGGGAAACAGCGCGCGTCTGCGCGGTGACGTCATAGCACCGCGCCGGCGCTCGTGCACACAGCTGCCGGCGCGCTCGCTCGCCGGCAGCGCGGGAGCACGGGAGCGAGCGCGACCGGGTTTAAATAACCCGATCGCGCTGCGCTCTTCAGTTGAGCCGTGCAGCCCTACCAGAATCATCCCCTGAAGACAACGAGCAACAGAACAAGCGGGAATCAACCCCTACAGAACGAGCAACCAAGCGAGGATCATCCCCTGGAACGAGCATCATCCCCTAGAGACGAGCATCATCCCCTAGAGACGAGCAACTAGTGGCTGAGTAACCCTACATTAACCCCTGCAACCCTGAACCACCAATGTTTTAACCCCTTCTTTCTCCCCTGCGATATCCTGCCATTAACCCCTGGTGCCCTGCATTACCCCTGCCCTAACCCCTGGTGCCCTGCATTACCCCTGCCCTATACCACCAACGACCCCTGCTCTAGACCCCTGCAATACCCTAGTTTCCCTGTCCTGCAATCACCCTACCATAGTCTTGCAAACCCCTGGTCCCCTTGATTTAACCCCTGCCTTGCCCTGCCATATTTACCCCTGCAACCCTATACCATTAACCCCTTCTCTGCCAATAACCCATCGTTATCCCCTGTTGCTTACTCCTCCATATATATTAACCCTTTTGCTTCCCTAGGGACAGTAATATAGATTAGGTTGGAGAGGGCGGCTATCTATCTGTGTGTGAGTGTGTATTGTTTAGTAAGTGACGTGGTTGGAGTTAAGCGGGATTGTATAGTGTAGTTAGGGTTTTTATTGTACTGTATTGTTGATAAATAATAAATATTGTTATTATTTATAATACAGTGTGCAGTGTTTTCATAGTATTTTTGTAACGTGTACTTTGAGTCCCTTTTAGGTCGTGTGAAAGGCAGTAGGTGATTTACATAGGCATAAATAGGCGGAACTAGCGAAAGCGGGTTTACGTCTATTTATGAATATTAATTATTGGTACGCCCCAAAATACCAATAATTAATACCTCCCTTTACATTGGCGAGCCAGGGCCCCTTGCGTGGACTTTGTATCCGTATTTAGCAACGACAGAGAGAATTCGCTTATTCTGTGAATTAGCCAGGCAATAGGGACGCGGACAGTGGTTTCTGTGCGTCCAAGGGCCTGGTAATTCGGACAGGTAACGCGATTTCTCAAGTCAAAACTAAATACGGTGCAAAATCTTTCGCAAAAGAACCTAAATCTTTTGTTCTAACGTTTCTTCATTGCATTTACACGACCCGAGACGAGTCGGCGTACACGGGACCAGAGGAGGAAGACCCATACAACCACCGAAAGAGGACCATCGCCGGGGGGTGCTGAGCCAAAGAAGTCCAGCTGGTCGGGAGAAGGCGTTCCGGAGACTACAGGACCTCCTCCAAGCAGCTAAGGAAGGACAACTCAAGGCAGCACCACAGAAGATGGCGACCTCCAAAAAAGTAAGTATGGACTTCTCCACACTACAACATCTGGCCAAACACAGCACATTTAACCCGGTCATTCCTACTACATACAAATCTACAGAGATGCTATGGTCCAGTTTATTGGACCAAGCATACGCTCATGATAAGGTTTGTATTAGTAGGAGTGTGTTTAATAAAACTAACAAACGCTTCCAAATGTTAGCCAAATTGGTTCACACCTTTGAGGATAACATTTGGAAGCCAGAACATGTGGAAACACTTAACAGTGCGGCAAAGGCAGAGGAAGTTTGCAACAAGGCAAATTTCCACTGCAATTGTTGCATGGAAAACTTCAAACAAGTGCACACACTAGAGACTCAACTCCAAGAAAAGGCCCAGTGTACAGTTGAGAGGGGCAGGGAAATCTGCGTGTTGGAGTCGAGACTCTCGGAAAAAGAGAGTTTCTACTCTGACATGGACAGGGAGCTCCTCAGACTGTACACTGAGATCAATCAGTTCAGGAACAATGCTGCATCCATGGATGCAATCATTGTGCAACTAAGAGAGGACCTGTCTGCAAAAACACAAACCATTGTGGATTTGCAGCAGGCCATCTCAAATCTGTCACGGCCTGGTACTAATAGCATGGTGCCCACGAAACAAGTATGCGTTTCGGGAACGGCACAGGGGAGACAGCGGCGGCTGCGCCGACGTCTCCCACGGACCACACGTCCGAGGCTTCAGATACTAGGGGACAGGTGGAACGGACGCTTATGTTCTCCCCAACACCCGGGAGAACAGACAAAGCAGCCGTATCCTGGAGCAGGACAGCACTTGGAAAGGGGGAAGTGGTTGGCAAACAGTGCTTACCACTTCCAACCCCCCAACTCGTCCAGCAAGACAAGAGGAATTTTATCCCAGCCATACTAGTATGGAAAGGATAAATTTCCTGTTACGGATCTGCAAGGAGATCCCCAAGTATGATCCCAATGTAGATCCGTTCACTTCATGCGATATCTTCGAGGGTCACTGTAACAAATACTCCGTGGCCCCCGAACATCGCATGGAGTTGTTCAAACTCTGGTTACCCACTCACCTGAACCAGAGGTATGAGGTAACGGGGAGAACGCAACCCAAGAATGGCCAGTATCATGACAAGGAGGAACGTCTCTCCATACTCATGAGACTGGCAACGGGTCATTGGGACGTTACTCCACACATCCTTACAAAGTTCAAACCCTCTGTACATGATGAGCCATTATCTATGTGTAGTCGGTTTGAAGCAATGTATAGGAATGTCACAAAAGATCAGGGTATCGGAATTCCACAGGGCATGATCCGTATGTTTGTGGAAAAATTCCCATACCTTGACACTGCAATCCGGCTCAGTGCAGCTAGGGAACCATCCCTTACGGACGCGGCAATGGTTATTGAGCAGTATAGACAAGATATACTGCACAATAAGAAATCCGTGAAAGTAAGGGAGCGTGTGCCTGTAAACGTTAGATCTCAGGATGAACGGATACAGCACACAAGATGGAACACAACTGTTCGCCCCACAGCCCCACCATTGGAAAGGACAGGAAGCATTCGATGCTTCCTGTGTTTACAATATGGGCACATAAAAAGAAATTGTCCACAATGGCCACGGAACAAAGGAAATTCCGAAAAATGTGGGAATAATAACGGTTTCAGGATGAAACCTAATTATTCTAAAACTGTGGGGGAACAGATGGAAAAACAGATGGGGCCTTCACAAGGGCAGGCACCTAAACGTGTGGCCGTTGTGAACACCCCAGCTCACATGGCAAATGGTGTGGAATCCAAAGAATCCACACCAAATGTTCAGCGGGAAAACCCACAAGTGGCAGTATGTACCTCACAGGTACCTACTGGGAGTCTGGTGGAAATCGATTGAAGGATAGGGATCCCTAAAGATCTGGCACCAGTATGTCCAATCATACTGGATGCTTCAGGGAGACCCCACATTAAGGCCAGAATAAAAGAAATGGACACGAAAATCATGCTTGACACTGGTGCGGAGATCTCCATTACCAATGTTAAACATGATTTACACCCCAACAGCCCTCAGTGTGTGGTGATCGGATTTGATCACCAACAAGGGGGGGTGAGGGCCCACAGAATCGATGAGGTCATCATACAGATAGCCAAATATATGACCCTGACCATCCCGATGTGGTTTTACCCCGGTTCCGATAACATCATCGGAACCGATGTAATGACCCAACATGGGTGGATCATAGATCTGGCAAACTGTATTGTGTGGAAAGGTCCCAGACAAGCAAAGGTGTTGGTCATACAACGCCAAGGTCTGAGTCCACCTTTGCCACCAATTGAAAATTCAGCAGACATACTGGAACACAAGTGGCCAGAGGTCTCACACAACCCAGACCTCGAGCCTATTGTGTACGAGTATCCAGATCTGTGGGCCCAGAGCAAGAATGATTGTGGCAGACTGATTGGTGTACAGGTGGACATACAGGGACCAGATCCCCCACCTCAACGCCAATACCGATTTCCACCAGAAGCCACCGATTCAATTATGGACACTGTCCAAGAATTGATGACAAGGGGTGTGGTCATTGAGGGCAATTCTAAATGCAACAATACCCTCTGGCCAGTTAAGAAAAAGGACACCAATGCGTGGCGTCTTACCATAGACCTACGCGTCCTTAATAAGTACACCCCAATGTCCGCACCGGTGGTGGCCCAGACTCCCGACATCATGGCCAGAATAAGCGGCAAAAGTCGCGTATTCTCGACCATAGATGTAGCCAACGGGTTCTTCTCGATAGAACTGACTGACAACTGCAGGTACAAATTTGCCTTTACGGTGGGGAACAAACAGTACATGTTTGGTGTACTTCCCCAAGGGTTCCACAGCAGTCCCACGTATTTCCATCAGGCATTAGCGGCCGTACTGAGTGTGTTTTCACGGCCGGAATGTCTTCTGCAATACGTGGATGACTTACTCTTACACACAGAGACCATGGAGGAGCACTTGGTTCTGTTGAAAGAGTTGTTGGGACTCCTGGCCAGGTCCGGACTCAAGTTGAGTCCCCACAAGGCAAATTTGGCCAGAGCAGAGGTGACTTTCCTTGGGGTCCAAATATCTTTTGGAGCCAAAGGGATCATGGCGGCCAGAGTGGAAGCCATGGTAAAGTTACCAAGGCCTGGCACTCTACAGGATTTGAGAAAATTCCTGGGAGTAGCCAACTTCATGAGAGAGTTCATAGAAGACTTTGCGGCCAAAGCGAAACCTCTCTATGAACTCCTCAGAGGAGAAGAGCCTTCACTTAAGGATTGGTCTGATGAGCAGGAAGAGGCCTTTTCTCGCCTGAAAAGGGATCTCTCCTCTGCCCCTGTACTGGCCACTCCTCATCCTGATGGGGAAAATGGCCATACAGGCGCATGCAGGGATGGAGTCGATCTCAGCGGTCCTTCTCCAACAGACCGGACACGAGTCTAGACCGCTGGGGTACTTCTCCAGGCTACTTTCGCCCGTCGAACGAGGGTTCGATGAGTGTGCCAAGCAGCTGGCAGCCATACATTATGCCGTCAAGACCACAGAGCATATTGTAGGCTTCAAGCCCCTCACCTTGCAGACTCCACATTCTCCCTTGGCCCTGTTGCTCCGTGATACACTACCCGGAGTCTCTCAACAGAGATTTGGGAGGTGGATCATGGATCTCAGTGGGAGGAATTTGCAGGTGACCCACAAAGCCAAATATGTTCTGTCCCAGTTGTTGAACATGACTGGAACCGAACATGACTGTGGACAACCGACGCAGGTCGATAGGCCACAGTTGTTCAGGACTGACACACATCCAGAAGACAGAGTCATCTTTGTGGGATGGCTCTCGATTCCACATGGATGGGACATATGTCACGGGTTTTTGCGGTGCTGGATGAGACCACAGGCACTCAGAGTCTGGTCAAGTTGCCAGGTCACATGTCAGCACAGCGGGCTGAACTGGAGGCGGTCAAGAAGGCCTTGCTCCTTGAGCCCCCAGGGAAACGAACTATATATAGCGACAGTTCATATGTAGTTCGTTCCCTCACCCTGCACCTGGACATATGGAAAAGACGAGGATTCGTAGACAGCCAAAACAAACCTCTCGCCCATGTGTCAGTTCTGAAGGAGCTGTGGGAATGGGGCATGGCACACCAGGCGGAAGCAGCCATCATAAAGATCCCCGCTCATCAGAAGGTGATGAACCCTTGACGTTGGGCAACAACAAAGCCGACGAAATGGCCAAACTGGCAGCAGTATCTGGATCCTTTCGGGAACCAGGTACTGAGCCATTACCAAACACCGGATTGCAGTACGGAGTAACGACCTGAGAGAGGGCCCAGTGTCATTTGAGGAGGAACAAACCAAGGATCCTCTTCTAGTGACACACTTCACCACAGCATCCCTGGTCAATACGACAGGGGATACTGTGCCATGATGCCGGTAACGCAGAAGCTTCCTCTCTCCCGTGGTCCCGCAGCAATCTGCAGGCAGAGCTGACGAGACTAAACCATCAACTGTTTGGACATCTTGGCCGGGATAAACTATTGTCCCTCTTAAAGGACAAATTATACTGGCCAGGAATGTCCAACACAGTGGAGGAAGTCACCGCAACAGTGCCTGGT
This sequence comes from Rhinella marina, assembly GCA_900303285.1. Taxonomy (NCBI): domain Eukaryota; kingdom Metazoa; phylum Chordata; class Amphibia; order Anura; family Bufonidae; genus Rhinella; species Rhinella marina. The sequence goes on along the minus strand of ONZH01020720.1, from coordinate 2,686 downwards.
ATGTGCTCAGGTAAACCCAAGGGCGGCTGCCCTGAAGCCAGTGCTGCAGAGAGTTCCTCCTGCAGATGGTCCGTGGTCCGCGATCCAAATTGACTTTATTGGACCCTTACCGACCGGGAGTTCGTAACTGTCGTTACGCACTGGTAGTAGTGGATGTCTTCCTATGGGTAGAAGCCATCCCTACGGTCACGATTCGGCTACGACACTGCCGTGTTCTGTGGGAACAGGTTCTATCACGATGGGCATCCCCAGAGTGATAGAGTCAGACCGAGGAACCCATTTCACGGGTAAGGTGATGAAAGCCCTTTGTAGTCTTTTAGACATCAAACAAAGGTTTCATGTGCCGTACCATCCTCAGTCTGCGGGCATTGTCGAGCGGATGAACCGGACCATCAAAACACGGCTTTCCAAGGCGTTGCTGGAGAAAGGTTCCTCATGGGTAACCTCTCTTCCAGCAGTGCTAATGGGTATCCGAGCTACCGAATCAACAAGTACGGCATCCCCGTTTGAATCATGACTGACAAAAAAATGCCTATGCTTACCGGAACGAACCTAGTGTCAGAGCTTTGAGAATGCCATTGCTAGGAATGTTTCTCCAACAGGTTCACAGAACCTGAAGGAGTTACTGCCCTACGCGCAAATCGGTTGCATAAACCGTATCTACAGGGGGAGACACCAATGCCCTCTGTAGGAGACCTGGTAATGGTGAAGGTCTTCCGTCGTGCCGGTCCTTGGGACGCAAACTGGGAAGGTCCTTACCAGGTACTTGAAATAATGGGCGACACCATGCTCAGGGTACAAAGGCCGTTGACACCAAAAAAGAAATCGCGTAGGAGGCAGGAGGTTTTTTGGATCCACATCGACCAGGCCAAGGCCACCCGAGCCTCCCCAGCTCAATAACGTACATACGTTTTGAGTGGGGTGAGGGGGGGTAATTGGTGGGTCGATGGTGGATATAATACACATACTAAAACAATTTCACTTGACAGTACACAGGAGGGAGACCGCCATGAAGCCCAGTAACAAGACACATTGGGATCCTTTGAACAGGGCACATCTCCAGCTTGTGACACTGGTGGTAAGCATGATGATGGCAGGCTCAGCCTCTGCGGGGGAGGGTCGGGAAACTAATTATGGTATGGCGAACATATCAATTAGTAAACCCGGTCTGTTAATGGTGGAATGTCTGGGAGGCAAAATCCTGGAACCATACGAGAATGTCACCTTTACACCGGGACAATGGTATCTGTATGGTTTCCAGAGGGAGGGTTTTGCCAATGGTGTAATTCAGCATTATACCCCAGTAGAGAATGTGTCTGCCATACCACATGACTTACATGCCCTCTGCCTCAAGGAATTTAGACATTTTCAGGAGGTAGACCCAACACCTATCAAATCTTTGAGATGGGTGTCTAGGGACCCCCACTTGCATCCGTACAGACAAGTGGAAGCCAACACTACTACGGTGTTGTGCAATAAGGAAGGGGTTCTTAGTCCTGAAGATGTCACTGGGGCAGAGTATAGTGGCTGGTATATCCTTAAAGCTACCTTCACCAGGAAGGATAGCCACGATAGGTTAAGGTTTAGGACATATTTTGATAGACCCATCCCTGTAAGAGGCACCCTTAAGGCTTATTGCATGTTGAGGGATTCCCAGATGATTATCACTAGGGAATCCAGTTATGTTCAGGGACATGTGTCCACAGATTACTTACGAACCAGTGTAATGATGTTAAAGTTAAATTGCAGTAATTCTGGTCAGGCCTTATGGAATGATCAGAGTGGTCCGGTAAAACTGGAAGGCTTGTACCGAGCAACAGTTTTAAAGGTACGGATCGATGCCAAGGATCTAAGGTATACTCAGTTAGAGGGGTCCCCATCCATACGGTCTTTTATGATCACCATCATGAGAGACAACTGTGTGCCGGAGGTGAGGGATACTATTTCGTCACCTATGCCCACTGGGAACAAGACACCCAGATGGTCATGTCAGACACTAACCCCTGGAGGTGGGATCTAGTGTGCAATGGGGTGGATACCCCTACAGTGGATGTATGGATGGATGGTACCCCTATGACTGAGGAATACCGGAATAGGTATGTGTCTTCCGATTGGAAAGACCCCCGAGGCAGAGATATTAAATTTTGATATCAATATAGATGGTTCGTTTAAGTGGCTTTTTGTGAGGCGTAGACGAAGGGTGCTGGATTTTACTCAGTGGGTCTATCTGTCAATTCCAAACGTGGGAAACTAGTGTTACAGGCTGGAGTGAGTGATCAATTGGTACTCATTCAAAGGTAGGGGAAGTGTGTGTAAACGGTGGTAAGGGCCTATGAAACGGAAGGTCTCCAACAGTGAAACCCCATTTGGACTTGACCGCCCTATCCATAAATCGGCAGATCCCATAGCTTAACTGTCATCCTTGGAAAATCATTACTAACACGAATTCGTCCTTTTCACTGGGAAGGTGGATGATTTCCGAGTTGATCATTGGGGATCACAGATGTGAGGAGTTTGTGAGGAACCAAATGACATGATAAGAGGATGGATAGAGCGGGGAAGAGGTAAGAAAAGATGACCCTAGATAGGACCAGGGGGAGACGAGATCTGTTGCCATGGACTAGGCGGAGGTGCATTGGGAGTGGGGGCTCTGAACACTATGGATATGGAAGTCCTGAGAAAGTAA
>ONZH01020719.1:0-74863 GCA_900303285.1 Rhinella marina | reverse complement strand
TTTCACGCAACCTTCCCTATGCAGAGCCCCGGTCCCCTGCAAAAAATGCTCGAGTCTCCCATTGACTTCAATGGGGTTCGTTATTCGAAACGAACACCCGAGCATCGGGAAAAATTTGATTCGAATAACGAGCACCCGAGCATTTTAGTGCTCGCTCATCTCTATTGATGACCTATCAGGATAGGTCATTAAAATCAGATCCTTGAGGCTCTAAATCCCGGCACTCCTGTAAAAATGATGCTTCCTTTGCGAGATTACACTTGTCTCATTTGTAGTGTTGTTGCAGTGTAATTATTCAATCATCCTATTCAAGTGAATGGGACGAACACATGTAATTACACCATCACTTCAAGTGAGACAATGAGCAGAGTAATCTTGAAGAGGAAGCAGCGCTCACACGAATGTCACCTTCATTCAAACAACTGATCATCTGAGGTGCTGGGTGTCGGACCACCACAGATCTAATGACCTATCCTAATAGGTTATCAGTATAAACCCACTGCACAACAAAAGAGCTGCCTTTTAATTCTCAACCAACTCCTAACCCTGCATTAGCAACATATAAAACAAAAAAGTGTCAGTCTATTGTGTTTGCTTTAGTGGCTATTGTAAAAACTGTAGTGTTGAGCAAGCATGCTCGGCCGAACTCGCTGTCCCTCGAGTCCCCTAGACTCCAATGCAAGTCAATGGGGACGGATCCGTTTGGTTTGACACAAAAGTAAACAGATCCGTCCTCCATTGACTTTCAATTGAGTTAATGACGGATCCGTCACCTATCACTTTTTTTTTTCATTGAAGAATTCAAGGTGTAATTTTTTTCATTCACCAGCAGAGGGTGCAATGTAATGAAGAGGCACCACTGCTGAGGAGAAGAAGCCTGAGGGGGAGGAGGTAAGTGGTATGTGTTTGTTTGTTTTCTATTTTTCAGGATCGTGAATGCAGAGGACTACTTCAGATTCGTGGATTACGTAGGACCAGCTTTTTTATTTTTTAAATAAAATCGTCAAACAGGGGTCTGGGGGAGTATTTATTTCAATAAAATATTTTATAATTGTGTGTGTGTGTTTTTTTACAACATTGCAGTTTTAGTAATCATGGCTATCTACAGACGGCCCTGATTACTAATACTGGGCTTAGTGCTTGCCGGTATGGCCAGCACTAACCCCAACATCCACTACCCCGGCACCCACCGCCACCAGGGCTGTTGGGAAGAGCAGGGTACCTGCAGGGGGGACCCTTGAAAAAAAAAAAGCATAGGGTCTCACCTTTTTTCCTTCTCCAGCCAGATACAACCAGCAGCGGCAGCCTGGCACTACCAGGATGGGAAGGGACATGGTTATTGGCCCTTCCCAGCCTAATGGTACCAGCCTGCAGCTGCCCCAGAACCGGACCCTCAATTTTGAAGGTCCGGTCTTGCGGGTACCCAGCTCTTCCCGACACCCCTGGTGGCGGTGGGTGCCGGGGTATATACTTACCTTTGGTTTTGCACAGATCTTCTACTTTAGCAGACATCAATATTACAAATGGCACAATGGTAGGTTATGATATCCAGATACAGTTTTGGCATTGAGGGCCTGGAGAGGGCCACGCTACTGTTGTGACTACACATGAATGATAAAGCAAAGTAAGTTATAAACTAAAGTGAAAATAGGCTGGGATGACCATACCTGAAGTTGGTTTATGTGGATAGTTCCATGGCATACATGGCAACCTTTCAGTAACTGCCATTATATTTATTTGGCAGGGGGTGGCGGTGGTTGGTTAGTCACTAAACATTACGTTTACAGTTTAGGTATATTCACACAATAAATATTAACCATGCCTAGTAATTATAACAATGTACATAAAAAATCAATAATGTTAAATCATTTCCAAAGAAAGCATATATTGACATTGGTAACACAGATTTTGATTATGTTATGGTAAAGTTTCTCAGCTTTTAGGCTATTATATTTGTCTTTTTATTAGCTATAAGACATCATAGTTCATTACTCTATTAGAACCGAATATTCTAATAGCGTAAAAGAGGAAGAAAGTTGCTGAAACCAAGTTCTTTGCCACTCACATGTATTACATTAGATGATTCAGTATTGGCTTTGGGCCCAGAACATTACAAAATTGTGGGAAAAATTAAATACAAAAATAATTTGCCTTCATTTTGACAAATGTACTTTTCATAGAATATATTGAGTTAAAAATCTTGTCTTTTACGAATGTTCTACATTTTGTGAGCATTTTTCTGCAAATCATTTTTGCCAAACCTACTTTTCAGTTTATCTAATTATCTATCTATATTTTCAAATGGAAGAGAGAAAAGTATCAGGTTGTTGCCAAACATGCCGAGAATAACATGACTCATTGCCTTTGTCCTTCTTTAGTTTCCTGTTGAAGAAAAAGTTATATGACTTTATTGTTCATGAATTTCATGTATAAAATAGATGACAGAACTGACAGATTATATAAACAGAATAACTAATAAGTACAGATAATCAAATTTCCTTAATTTTTTTTTCAAGAAATATGATTTGAGCACAAATCAATTCTAATCAAATTGAAGGTGCTTTAAGCACCTGGAAAATCTATCTGTGTCTCTCTTTCTCTCTCTCTGGAAAAGTTTGACTGAAACAAATCTGAAGAAATTATGATTTTCAAAAATTTGATTCGCTCATCTCTACTAGTGAGCAAATATGCATCATTTTCATTCTGTATCAGGTTATGTGAGACTTTGACTTTCCTGTAAGTACCGAGAATTGTCGTTCAAGGACCCCTTGTCAACTATTATAGTCGTTATGTGATTTTTTTTTTTAATACAAAGAGTCATGTAACTGACCTAACCTGATGTAACTGATAGGATCTGAGCTGTAGGCTGTCAGTTACTGCTCCAATTCCTGAATGGTCTATCTAATTCTGCCTTTACAGTTTTTTGAAGGTTACATTGAGATGTGTTGTTGACATCTAATGACATTGACATCCCTACGCTGAAGATATCTTCACATTCTAGTGCCCTTCATATTTAATACTTACATAAACTATTTTTTTAAACTCATGTGCAAACTTGTTGCCAAGACATTTTCATGTGAATGTACATGCCAACATGCCAACACTAAAACGTTAGACAATGCAGCTATGTTACAATGATTTATGAAGTTATATGAAATATATACAAAACATAAACATATTTATATTCTCCATTAGTAATATCAACTGGCAAAAAAAATGCCTAATGGAAAAAAATATTATTTATTAGGATCCAGGTCTATAAAAAAAAATACTATTCTTGTAACGCTCTGTAGGTATATACAGTATGTAACACGGAGGAAACTAAGGGTTGATTCTAAGTCTTAATCCTTATATTGTAATTCACTCTCTTGTTCCTTTATTATTGTGGTTCAAGCTCATAAAATCCAAACCTTTGAAATGGTTTATCTCTATGTCAAGTCCTTGCTCCTCCAGTCTCAAAACTATCCATTCTATATGCAAACAGCATATAAGGAATATGCATCCTGATGTTGAGCCTACAACCACCACTAAGACTCTGTGTTCAAATTTATCTGAGAGCAACTGATAAAGACTAGAGATGAGCGAGCACTAAAATGCTCAGGTGCTCGTTATTCGAGTCGAACTTTTCCCGATGCTCGGGTGCTCGTTTCGAATAACGAACCCCATTGAAGTCAATGGGAGACTTGAGCATTTTTTGCAGGGGACCAAGGCTCTGCCTAGGGAAGGCTGGGTGAAAACCTGGAAACCTCAGAAAATGATGGAAACACCACGGAAATGGACAGGAAACAGCAGGGGCAGCATGCATGGATGCCTCTGAAGCTGCCTAATCCCACCATTACCCCAAATTCTCAGGCAACAGCCTGGTGGTTACCCTCATGGCAATTGTGCTCACCCAGACAAAGAAAGGCGAGGCACATGCCCATCACATGTTAGGGAAGCACCCAACTAGGTGCAACGAAGGTCCATCACCGCCAATTTTCAAGGACACGGTAATGGTGACCCACTTAAAAATGCTGCCTAACAACCTGGCAGTGAATCCCTGATTGTCTGTCTTTCAATAAGATTGCAGTGTAAAGCATGGTGGTGAGCCTCAGTAATAAGATTGCAGAGTAAAGCATGGTGGTGAGCCTCAGTATGACTTTTTAGATGGAGATTGCATGTGGTCACGTACTCCCTGGAACCCCATAGTCACCCCTTCTCTGATGTGCTAGCCCAGAACATTCTCTGCCCCAATTCGCAAGACCTTTTGCAGTCTCCGTGTGCTGACAGTGGGGATTTACCAGTGTTGTCTGAGGAGGTGGTGGACAATGGCGAGACACAGGTGTCGGGGGGTGAGGTAGTTGTATGGGAAGCAAGTTACAGTGGGGACTCCTTGGGGGGACTTTGTCATGATGGAACAGATTCAGCTTGGGTGGATCAGGCACAGGAACAGTCCCCAGGGTCAGTCTCGGTCCCAGCCTCCACCAAGTTAACCCAATGTGCCGTCAGTGAGATATAGTGTCCCTGCCCGGCAGCACTTGTCCACATGTCCGTGGTTAGGTGGACCTTCTCAGAAACAGCGTTGGTCAGGGCACGGAGGATGTTCTCTGACACGTGCTGGTGTAGGGCTGGAATGGCACATCAGAAAAAATAGTGGCGGCTGGGGACCAAATACCGAGGGGCAGCCACCTCCATGAGATTGCGAAAGGCCTCGGTCTCTACCAGCCTATAGGGCAGCATCTCCAGGCTAAGCAATTTGGAGATGTGGACGTTGAGGGCTTGGGCATGTGGGTGGGTGGAACTGTATTTCCTCTTGCGCTCCAGCGTCTGCTGTAAAGACAGCTGAATGCTGCGCTGGGACACATTGGTGGACACTGTGGAGGATCGTGGAGGCAAAGGTGTGGTTTTCCGGCGGGAGGCGCTCGTGCCGGGGTCCTGGGCAGGGGGTTGACTAGCAGAGGCAGCGAGTGACACAGGGGAAGGAGCAGTGGTGTGATCCGCAGGAGGTGGTGAACGGCCTTGGTTCCATTGAGTGGGGTGTTTAGCACTCATATGCCTGCGCATGCTGGTGGTGGTTAGGCTAGTAGTGGTGGCACCCCTGCTGATCCTGGTGTGGCACAGGTTGCACACCACAGTCCGTCGGTCATCCTCACTTTCTTTAAAGAACCTCCAGACTTGCGAACATCTAGGCCTCGCCACGGGAGCTTCACTACGTGAAACATTTGCTGCTGATGCACCAGCTCTGGCCCTGCTTCTCCCTCTGGCCACTCCACTGCCTCTTCCAACCTGTTCTGGTGCAGCACTCGCCTCCGCCTCAGAAGCACTGTCTTCACTCGGCTTATCAACCCAGCTTGGGTCAGTCACCTCGTCATCCTCCGATTCCTCAGTCTGCTCCCCCCTCGGACTTCCTGCCCTGACAACAACTTCACCACTGTCTGACAACCGTGTCTCCTCATCGTCCTCTTTACAAACTTCTTCCACTAACTCAACATTGTCATCATCATCATCACCCACAGACTGCGACAGTTGGAAAACTTGGGCATCGGGAACGAGGTCAGCAGCAACCTGAGAAGTGGTTTGTGACTCTGGGAAGGGTCCAGAAAACAGTTCCTGAGAGTATGCCGGATCGCATTCCAAATTTTCATGGGAGAGGGCAGACTGGGGGGAAGGAGGTTGAGGTGGAGGAGCCAGAGGAGTGCTCCCTTGGGTAACCTGGGTGGACTGCGTGGAAGACTGACTGGTGGACAAATTACTTGAAGCATTGTCCGCAATCCACGAGATCAGCTGTTCGCACTGTTGTGGTTTCAACAGTCCTCTACCACGTGTCCCTGTAAGTTGAGACATGAAGCTAGGGAGTGTATCTCTGCGGCGTTCCCCTGCTCCCTCATCAGCAGGTACTGTCTCACCCTGCCCAGGACCACGGCCTCTGCCCCCTGCAGTAATTGACTGCCCACGCCCTCGTCCTCGACCCTTAGCCCTGGGGTTCAACATTTTCTGTATATAAGTGTATTATATAAAAAATAAAAAATAAATGTGCTTGCTGTACTGAAACCCACAAACTTGTTCAGTCTGGTTTAATTAAGTGACGTACAGAAAGTGTCACCTGGACAGAAAATACGGATTGTAGTGAGTGTACTGAACTGTGACACACAGAATGGTTCCACGCAGCTGTGTGAAATGGATTCGTATCACTGAGCTAAAACAGCAAAAAAACTATTTTTTTATATATTTTTTTAATATATTTTTTTTAAAGTTTTGTTTTTTTTGGAACGTGATGTGCAGAAACTATCGTGGCCCTAACTCACACCCTGCTGACGGTGGCTATTTTGACTGCGACCCAGACAAATGTCGCACAGAGATTTTTGTGATCAAGCTATATACGTGAGAGCAAAAGACCTGGTTGAAATAAGTGACATACAGAATGTGTCACCTGGACAGAAAATACGGATTGTAGTGAGTATACTGAACTGTGACACACAGAATGGTTCCACGCAGCTGTGTGAAATGGATTCGTATCACTGAGCTAAAACAACAAAAAAACTATTTTTTTTTATATATATTTTTTTTTAATATATTTTTTTTTAAGTTTAGTTTTTTTTGGAACGTGACGTGCAGAAACTATCGTAGCCCTAACTCACACCTTGCTGACGGTGGCTATTTTGACTGCGACCCAGACAAATGTCGCACAGAGATTTTTGTGATCAAGCTATATACGTGAGAGCAAAAGACCTGGTTGGATTAAGTGACGTACAGAATGTGTCACCTGGACAGAAAATACGGATTGTAGTGAGTGTACTGAACTGTGACACACAGAATGGTTCCACGCTGCTGTGTGAAATGGATTCGTATCACTGAGCTAAAACAACAAAAAAATATTTTTTTAATATATTTTTTTTTATATATATATTTTTTTAAGTTTTTTTTTTTTTGGAACGTGACATGCAGAAACTATCGTAGCCCTAACTCACACCCTGCTGACGGTGGCTATTTTGACTGCGACCCAGACAAATGTCGCACAGAGATTTTTGGGATCAAGCTATATACGTGAGAGCAAAAGACCTATTTGGATTAAGTGACGTACAGAATGTGTCACCTGGACAGAAAATACGGATTGTAGTGAGTGTACTGAACTGTGATACACAGAATGGTTCCACGCTGCTGTGTGAAATGGATTTGTATCACTGAGCTAAAACAACAAAAAAACTATTTTTTTATATATTTTTTTTTATATATTTTTTTTTAAGTTTTGTTTTTTTTGGAACGTGACATGCAGAAACTATCGTAGCCCTAACTCACACCCTGCTGACGGTGGCTATTTTGACTGCGACCCAGACAAATGTCGCACAGAGATTTTTGGGATCAAGCTATATACGTGAGAGCAAAAGACCTGGTTGGATTAAGTGACGTACAGAAAGTGTCACCTGGACAGAAAATACGGATTGTAGTGAGTGTACTGAACTGTGACACACAGAATGATTCCACACTGCTGTGTGAAATTGATTTGTATCACTGAGATATAATAATAAAAAAAGGGGTTATATATGGCGATAGCTGCACTACTAGTGCCAGCCAGCCAAGCCAGGAGACAAAAAAAAAATTCTTGTAGCCCTTAGAAGGGCTGTTGGGTTCTTGTGAGATCACTCCTGCCTAACAAAGAACTAAATGCAGGCCCTAACACTCTCCCTGAAATGCAGCAGCTCTATCCCTAACGACATCCAGACAGCATCTGAGCCGAGCACCGTGGCCAGTCACTAGTATATTCCAGGGTCACCTGATCAGGCCAGCCAACCCCTGCTATCGACATGTAAGGGCCCCACGTGATGCTGGGTGTACCGCAGAGTCTCCTGACTTGTGATTGGCTGTGTTTATAGGCGCCAAAAATGCACAATGCGGAAGTTGCCATTTCCTCGAGCATGGCGAAATACTCGTCCGAGCAGCGAGCACTTACGAGTACTGTAATATTTGAACGAGCACCAAGCTCGGACGAGTATGCTTGCTCATCTCTAATAAAGACCAAATGTATGATGATATAATGTGCATTTTGTAAAGCTGTATAAATTTACTTCAATCCAAATTGAGACTGAGCATCTAGACTTATCTGAACTGTTTGTTTTACATGTTTTAGTATTATTAAGCCACAGATAGTAATGAAATCTATCCTATTTGTTTACTGATCTGCGGGGTCAGATTTAATGCTACATCATAATACTTATATTTATATAGGTATCCAAAAGTATGCATCATTAGGTTATGAAGGGTCACTTTAAAATGCGTTCAAAATCTTTCAAGTGTCAAAGATAGTGTAATAAAAAATGAGATATACTGTTAATAACCTAATTTACACTCTTCAAAATTGAGCAACACAAAGATGGGCAAGATATAAGGTTATGCCAATTGAGGAAGTAGCAGATGTCACTAAGATCTGCAGATGATCAAATTAAGCATTATATAATCTATAGCATGTGAGAGGGGCATAAAAACCAGATTGAAAGCAAACTTTTTTAGCCATGTAAATCCTCAAAAATAGGATTAAGTTTTGTGGGATGATTATGTAATGCCTCATGTTTGTCGAAATGCTGTCTATTGTCACATGTCACAAACTAAGAGGTGGAGAACCTTGGTCTATCCCTCTGGCAGATTGTAATGTGCCTAAGCCACAATAATGTCAACATTGTTCAATGTTGCATGTCCTGGTGGCTGGGAGAACAAAAAAGAACTGGAATGACAGCAAGAGGTGCACAGGGGCAAACCTCTGCATGGATGAATCATCTGATTAGAATAATGGTGCATAGAGATCCATTTTGTACTGTAAATGAAATTGGATGTCACATCCCAAGCCTAGGGTGGCAAATAGTGTCCATACAAACCATCACAAGGCATTTGCACGGCATTGGACTATGAGCCAGACAAACAGCTACAGGTGTTCTATTGACCTCACCCCCCACTTTTAAAGGATATCATGGTGCACAAGATGGCAATGGAGGGTGAAATGGAAGTTTATCCTCTAAAGCATTCCTCTAAAGCATTGAGTTCCACATTTGTCTCGGTTACAATGATAGCCAGAGATTGGTCTGGAGACCACTTGAGCAATGCCACAATGAACAGGCCTTCAAAAGAGAACATCACACCGGTCCTACTCCTGGGTTTATGGTGTGGGGTGTAATAATGTATGGTAGCCGGACCCTTTAGTCTTCATTTCAGGTACGCTATCAGCTAGTCGTTCATTTGGTTGTGGATCCCATGGCACTGCCATTTCTCCAATGGGTCCCAGGAGCTGTTTTTTAACAGGAAAACACCAGGCCACACATTGCTCATGCTTCTGTGAGAAGCCTGCATGAACTAAACATACTAATATGGCCTATATTGTCTCCGGACTTGTCTCCCATCAAACACATCTGGGCCATTATTGGTCGGCAATTGCAAAGGGAGCTATGAGCAGCAGATCTTGATGATTTACATATCCATGTACATTTAGCATTGTAGAACATTCTTCAGACAGCTATTAATTTCCTCAATGATAGTATTACAAAGCGTGTAAAAGTGTGTATTGCTGTGCACAGTGCTTATAATTAGGGATGAGCGAACTTTTGAAAAGTTCGGTTCGCTTTGGCGAACTTTCGTGAAGTTCGGATTCGTACGAACCGAACCTAAAACGAACCTTGCTATAACAGCTGAATAATTTCTGCTACAATAATGGGAGTCTGATAGGGTATAGTTTCGTTTACTTGCAGTTGCTATTACAATGAAAAAAGTGGAAAAAATCCAAGTGACTTCAACAACGGCGACGCAAAATATACGCATATTTGAGAATTTACACTAATGCGTACGCTAATGCGAACATTCCCGCACAAATAACGAACATATAGTGTAGCGTTGTCAAAGGTACGCTACTTAACTGAATATGTACGCATTAGCGTACTCATACACTGCGTCTGCGAACATTCCTACTCAAGTAACGAACATACAGTGTAGCGTTGTCAATTTTACGATACTTAACTGAATATGTACGCATTAGCGTACGCATACACTGCGTCTGCGAACATTCCTACTCAAGTAACGAACATACAGTGTAGCGTTGTCAAAGGTACGCTACTTAACTGAATATGTACGCATTAGCGTACGATTACACTGCGTCTGCGAACATTCCTACTCAAGTAACAAACATACAGTCTAGCGTTGTCAAAGGTACGCTACTTAACTGAATATGTACGCATTAGCGTACGCATACACTGCGTCTGCGAACATTCCTACTCAAGTAACAAACATACAGTGTAGCGTTGTCAAAGGTACGCTACTTAACTGAATATGTACGCATTAGCGTACTCATACACTGCGTCTGCGAACATTCCTACTCAAGTAACGAACATACAGTGTAGCGTGTCAATTGTACGCTACTTAACTGAATATGTACGCATTAGCGTACGCATACACTGCGTCTACGAACATTCCTACTCAAGTAAAGAACATACAGCGTAGCGTTGTCAACGGTACGCTACTTAACTGAATATGTACTCATTAGCGTACTCATACACTGCGTCTGCGAACATTCCTACTCAAGTAACGAACATACAGTCTAGCGTTGTCAAAGGTACGCTACTTAACTGAATATGTACGCATTAGCGTACATTCTCAATAAATATGCGTATATTTTGCGTTGCCGTTATTTTAACCAGATTCGTTACGAACTTTCTCAAAATTCGGTTCGGTGACGAACCGAACTTTTGGGAAAGTTCGTAACGAATCTGGTTCATTACGGTTCGGTTCGCTCATCCCTACTCATAATCAATATTAAATAAATTTAGATTTTTAGCAATTTTGTTTCCATTTTTACTATTTGCGTATCTTTAACATGAACATTAATCCTGTGATTTCTATAATTCCACAACATTTTCTTCTTGGTATTGCAATTTCAATGTTAGGGAGTGTATATAGAAATGACTACACTGGAGCATCCCTTTTATAATTAAAGACAGTTATGGAAAATAATCAAAATATATAAGTATTAGGTAGAAAAATAAATGAAACCTATATACCCGAAACCATAATGAACCTGTACTGTGAACAATGGGTTTGACTGGCAAAGTAGAGAGTCTGTACTACACTTGCTCTGTGCGGCATCCTAGCCTTCCATGTCCTCCATGCATAAAGCCCTACCTATGGAGAGTTGCTGAAATGTAGCCAGGTAACCTTGGTTAAAGAAATGCTATTATTTCAGGATCATGCAGAGTTTGTCAAAATGTATATTGTTTTTATGTCCCTAATGGAGATGAACAAATGTAGAATCAAAATTCAACCTGAGTTTTTTTAGATTATAGAATTTTTACTGACATTTTTTGGAGAGGACAGGAGAGAGAGACAGAGATAGAGAAAGATGACTTTGTAACTCTGTATTACTAGGACATCAATGAAATTTGAGCGGGCCATGATAATGGAGTAGCACTGTCATGAAAGAAATGTTTTTCATATACAAAATCAGTCAGAATACCAGTGTGTTACTTGTTGGTGGCAGACTGCAAAAGTAAATAGATGGTCAGAAATAAATATAGGAAAGAAGAATAAAAAACTGATCTTAAAGCAAAAAACTGATCTTAAAGTCCAGCTAGACTGCAAGAAAATCACAAAACCCAAATAACAAGCATATAACTGAACCCACAGCAAACACAGCTACAATTCAGAAAGCTATAAGAACTTGGGACCACAAATCCCATGAACCAGTTAAACAAAGCCAATGGATTAGGATTCAGGAGTCTGGAAAACAACTGCACATAGCATTCTCTATATCCAGCAAAGAGGCACAGAAACTAAAGGTATTTATAGGTAATCAAAGGCCATTCCTAGCAAACACCAGACTAAGCAAGTTAAAAAACAGAACCAGACTGTCACGGGAGGCCGGCGACGTGCTCCCTCCGCGCAGCGCCGCCGGACCTCTCCGCCCCCTAGAGACAAGCAGTAGGGGATTGAAGTGCTGGTCTGGTCAGCCAGCACTTCATCAGTTAATTATCTGTTGGATTTTTAGCCATGTGGTGCTGATCACACCACATGGCTACTTTGCATATTGTTTTGGCAGCATGCTCCGCCTCAGGTCATGTGATGCTGGCCACATCACATGATCCTGGGCGGGCTATTTAAAGATAGCAACTGCCTTACACATTGCCTGCTATTAGTTTTTCTGGTGCAGTGCTTGCGTTTATTCCCTGAGATATATTCTGGTTTTCCTGACTTCCGGCTTGCTGACCTCGACTTCGATTTTGCCTCCTCCTCTAGTTTTGATGTTCCCTCCAGGTTTGACTTGGCTTGTTTGATTATTCTCATACTATGTTTGTATTGTTCTGTGTTGCTCGTCTCGTATTTCCCTTCCCTACCTTCACTTATACAGTATAGGAACTGTCGCCCAGTTACGGTTTGGCTACCTAGCGCCTATACTGTAAGTAGGTAGGGTCAGAGGTGGGGTTCAGACAGGGCTTACAATCAGATATAAGACATAGCAATTGCCTAAAACAAAGTTAATGAGAAAAGGCACGAGATTCATGTTGCTTATAACAAACAGAATGAGAATAATGAGTTGTCCTACTCCAATGTTGGGGCTCTTGAGCAGAGCACAGGTCCCACCTACGCTGGTCTTGTGCCATGATAACTGAGGATTCTGCAGTCTCATCCTACATATACCACCATGTAACCTTGTGGAACATGCTCTGCAACTCTGTGGGTCCACAGGGGAAGTTAAACCAATAACCTTTCTCAGGCCTGCCTACACATAACAACAAGAATATAACACTCACCCTATACCCTATGGTACTGCTACAAGACAACATAGCTTTAAGCATTGAACAATACAGACAACATATAAAAGTTTAAAGTGATATTGAGGTTGCTGTCTCTCTAGACGACGCTTTAGGAATACTGCCAGTAGCATGTTAATAGGCAATAACAATTTGATTTTTTTAATAGGAAAAACACTTAGTCAAACCAGTCTGATTAAAGTAGGAGTACGTATATGTTGCTTGCATCAAGTTTTCTATCTTGTGACTTCATGCTGGTAGGAATTTACAAGGAATACGTTTCACACTCACTGAAAGACTCTTTCACACTGTTCATCAATACAGTGTCCATGAAGACTTGGCCATCTTATGCAATGGCATCCAGAACTATGAAACTGTTGCACCATTTCTACTCTAGACACACTTGGGGAGATTTATCAAAATGGTGTACAGTAGAACTGGCT
Organism: Rhinella marina; assembly: GCA_900303285.1. Taxonomy (NCBI): domain Eukaryota; kingdom Metazoa; phylum Chordata; class Amphibia; order Anura; family Bufonidae; genus Rhinella; species Rhinella marina. The sequence goes on along the minus strand of ONZH01020719.1, from coordinate 61,662 downwards.
TAGTTGCCCATAGGAACCAATAAGATTCCACCTTTCATTTTCCAAAGGAGCTATAAAAAATGAAAGGTGGAATCCGATTGGTTCTTATGGACAACTAAGCCAGTTCTACTCTATACTCCACTCCTTGTTAAGTGCCCCTTTGCAAGCCCGCTTCAATGCTGTGCTCTTTCACCTAGCTTTACTGTCAGAGAAATTATGTTTCCCTCACAACAAGGAATACTCTGAGCTGTACAGTGCTGGTGAGGTGGGGTCCAAAGGGAAAAGAAAGACACAAGGGGCAGACATACAAACACCAAGGAGAAATAGAGGGGCTGACAAGTGCACGGACACACATGATGGAGGATGTACAGTGCCATTGCTCTTCACCTTGTCCTGGGATAATTCTTCAAGAAATTGTAAATTATGTAGTTTCCCTTTAGCTACATTAAGGTACTGAATGGATTGGATAGAAATTATTGGTTGGGGGTAATTTTATGCAAAAATTTGGGACTTTTCCTCTGGTTACTCTGCACCCTAAAAGCTTCTAAAAACAGACAGAGAGGGGACAGGACTAGAGATGAGCGAGCACTAAAATCCTCGGGTGCTCGTTATTCGAGTCGAACTTTTCCCGATGCTCGGGTGCTCGTTTCGAATAACGAACCTCATTGAAGTCAATGGGAGACTCGAGCATTTTTTGCAGGGGACCAAGGCTCTGCCTAGGGAAGGCTGGGTGAAAACCTGGAAACCTCAGAAAATGATGGAAACACCATGGAAATGGACAGGAAACAGCAGGGATAGCATGCATGGATGCCTCTGAGGCTGCCTAATCCCACCATTACCCCAAATTCTCCTAGTGGGGCATATGTGGTATCGATTCTTCTCAGTTTAAAATCGTATACGTCCCCTATCTTGGGACCATATATTTCATGGATTTTTCGAACACGGAAAAGGAAAAAGAGCTTGCTCTGGCCAGGGGAGTGTCTTTTCTACTGCAGCTAAGGGGACGTGTCCATGCTCTGCCTATCACAGGTCAGGAGGCAATTAAAAGAGGAACAAACAAAAATCAGTATAATATCAAATACGTCCCCTATCCAGGTAAATTGTTTGGAGAAAGGGCCTGTAGGTGGGGGGCAGGCTGGGGGGAAGGAGGTTGAGCTGGAAGAGCCAGAGGAGTGCCCCCTGGGCTAGCGTGTGTGGTGGTGACAACAGCCGGATGGATTTGGAAAAACTGTAGCATCAACCGGTACGGTATGTATTCTTCTGAGTTTAATACCGTATACGGCACCTATCCGGAAAAATAGTTTGGAGAGAGAAAAAGAGAGGAAAAAGACGTGCAGTATGGAGCAATTACACGGAAACTATTAGATTAGGCAGACTTGGTCTGCTTAATTGCAACCCAGACAAATGAGAGAAAGAGAGGAAAATGACGTATTTTTAAAAGTGACGTTCAGTATAGATCAAGTGTGGTATGTGTTCTATGTATACTACTCAGTTTAATACCATATATGGCAGCTATCCGGAAAAATAGTTTGGAGAAAGAGAAAGATAGGAAAAAGACGTAAATTGTTTGGAGAGAGGGCCTGTAGGTGGGGGGGCAGGCTGGGGGGAAGGAGGTTGAGCTGGAAGAGCCAGAGGAGTGCCCCCTGGACTAGCGTGTGTGATGGTGACAACAGCCGGATGTAGTTAGAATGACGACGCAGGACCCCAACTTAAAAATTTAGCATCAACCGGTACAATGGTCAATTATGAGCTCGATCAAGTGTGGCATGACTTTTTAGATGGAGATTGGATGTGGTCACGTACTCCCTGGAACCCCATAGTCACCCCTTCTCTGATGTGCTAGCCCAGAACATTCTCTGCCCAAGTTCGCAAGACCTTTTGCAGTCTCAGTGTGCTGACAGTGGGGATTTACCAGTGTTGTCTGAGGAGGTGGTGGACAATGGCGAGACACAGGTGTCGGGGGGTGAGGTAGTTGAAAGTGAAGCAAGTTACATTGTGGACTCCTTGGGGGGACTTTCTCATGATGGGACAGATTCAATTGTGTTTAGAAAGGCTGATGGGCTTCTGTCAGCACTGTGTGAATAGAACCCCATGGCCTTTCATAAAAATAGTCTGGCGATGACCCCAAGGCAATTTTCAGGGACACGGTAATAGTGACCCACTTAAAAATGCTGCCTGACAACCTGGCGGTGAACCCCTGATTGTCTGTCTTTTAATAAGATTGCAGTGTAAAGCATGGTGGTGAGCCTCAGTAATAGAATTGCAGTGTAAAGCATGGTGGTGAGCCTCAGTATGACTTTTTGGATGGAGATTGCATGTGGTCACGTACTCCCTGGAACCCCGTAGTCACCCCTTCTCTGATGTGCTACCCCAGAACATTCTCTGCCCCAATTCGCAAGACCTTTTGCTGTCTCCGTGTGCTGACAGTGGGGATTTACCAGTGTTGTCTGAGGAGGTGGTGGACAATGGCGAGACACAGGTGTCGGGGGGGTGAGGAAGTTGAAAGTGAAGCAAGTTACAGTGGGGACTCCTTGGGGGGACTTTCTCATGATGGGACAGATTCAACTTGGGTGGATCAGGCACAGGAACAGATCAATTTTTTTTGTGTGTTTATTTAACTTTTATTTAGCACAAATAACCACCGAGATATTTATTCGTTCTCTTCGCTGCGCAGTCTGGCGTTGGGGTTCGTCACTTTGATGGCGAGCTGTGCCGCTCTCTCCACAATGGTCTTTAGGTTCTTTGAGGAGACGTTGTGGGCGATTTCTGCACAGAAGGACTTGTTGCTCATCAACAGAACCTCGAGCTCCTTGACATTGTGGACCAGGAATTTGCGGAACCCTGTGGGCAGCATGTGTTTTTTCTTCTTGTTGCTACCGTACCCAATGTTGGGCAATATAGATACGCAGGTAATATTATTTTTCACACCTATCCCAAAAAAAAAAATTTACGCAGTTTACGCAAATAAAACTGGAAACTGGAACTGGAGAGAGGGCCTGTAGGTGGACCTCCGGAAAAATTGTTTGGAGAGAGGGCCTGTAGGTGGACCTCCGGAAAAATTGTTTGGAGAGAGGGCCTGTAGGTGGACCTCCGGAAAAATTGTTTGGAGAGAGGGCCTGTAGGTGGACCTCCAGAAAAATTGTTTGGAGAGAGGGCCTGTAGGGGGCCCTCCTGAAAAATTGTGGTAAAAGAGTGCCAGTTGGACCTCTAAAAAATGGTGTTTTTTTAGTCAGTGTTAGGCATTAAGACGACATGGAGGAGGAGGAGGAGTAGGAGGAGTAGAGAAGAGGAATCGGATACATAAGTAATGTTAATCTTTAGCTGCTTTCCCCCGGAGGAGATTTGAATTCCGGTGAAATCCAGGCTTTGTTCATTTTAATAAGCGTCAGCCTGTCAGCGCTGTCAGTTGACAGGCGTGTACGCTTATCGGTGATGACGCCACCTGCTGCACTGAATACCCGCTCTGAAAGCATACTAACGTCAGGGCAGGCCAGCACCTCCAAGATGTACAGCGCCAGTTCAGGCCACGTGTCCAGCTTTGAAACCCAGTAGTTGTATGGAGCAGAGTGATCCCTACGGACGTTGGTATGGTCAGCTAGGTACTCCCTCACCATCTTTCTGTACAGCTGCCCCCCTACTCTGCTTGACTGGGGACAGGTGACAGTGTCTTGCTGGGGTGACATAAAAGTGGCAAAGGCCTTGGAGAGCGTTCCCCTGCCAGTGCTGGACAAGCTGCCTGCTCGCCTCCTCTCCCCCGCTACTTGGCCCACAGAACCATGCCCTCTGCCGCTAGCGGCATCAGATGGGAAGAATTGTTTCAGCTTGTGCACCAGGGCCTGTTGATATCTATTCACTCTCATACTCCTTTCCTCTGCAGGGATGAGAGTGGAAAGGTTCTGCTTGTACCGTGGGTCCAGGAGAGTGAACACCCAGTAATCGGTGTTTGAAAAAATGCTTCTAACGCGAGGGTCACGGGATAGGCAGCCTAACGAGAAGTCTTCCATGTGCGCCAGAGTCCGAACACGTAAGAATTCCCTCTCCTCACTGGCCTGACTCTCCATTTCCTCCTCCTCCTCCTCCTCCAAGTCCTTTTCTTCAGCCCATACACGCTCAAGAGTTAAGGACTGAGCACTGGTACCCTCTTCTGTCTCGCCGACATTCTCCTCCTCTTCCTCCTCATCCCCCTCCTCCGATACGCGCTGAGAAACAGACCGGAGGGTGCTCTGGCTATCAAGCGACGTATCTTCCTCCACCGTCTCTTGTGACAAGCGCAAAGCATCCGACTTGATGCTGAGCAGTGAGTTTTTCAACAGGCAAAGCAGCGGGACGGTGAGGCTGATAATGGCGGCATCGCCGCTGACCATCTGTGTTGACTCCTCAAAGTTGCTCAACACCTGGCAGATATCAGACATCCACGTCCACTCCTCATTGTAGACTTGAGGAATCTGACTGACCTGACTACTAGTTCTGGTGGAAGTTGACATCTGGCAGTCTACAATCGCTCTGCGCTGCTGGTAAACTCTGGATAACATGTTTAATGTCGAATTCCATCTCGTGGGCACGTCGCACAACAGTCGGTGAGCGGGCAGTTGTAGGCGGCGCTGCGCTGCCCTGAGAGTGGCAGCATCTGTGGTCGACTTGCGGAAATGCGCACAGATGCGGCGCACCTTGTTGAGCAAATCAGACAGATTGGGGTATGTCTTGAGAAACCACTGAACTATGAGATTGAACACGTGGGCCAGGCATGGCACATGTGTCAGTCTGCCGAGTTGCAGAGCCGCCACCAGGTTACGCCCGTTACACAAAACCATGCCTGGCTTGAGGTTCAGCGGTGCTAGCCACACATCGGTCTGCGCTGTGATGCCCTGTAACAGCTCTTGGGCTGTGTGCCTTTTGTCACCTAAGCTCAGCAGTTTGAGCACCGCCTGCTGGCGCTTACCCACGGCACTGCTGCTGCGCCTAGAGCTACCGACTGAAGGCGCCGTGCCCACGGATGGTAATTCGGTGGAGGAGGAGGAGGAGGAGGAGGCATAGTACGTTTGAGAGACCGTGACCGAGGTAGGCCCCGCAATCCTCGGTGTGGGCAGTACATGAGAGGCCCCAGGGTCATTCTCGGTCCCAGCCTCCACCAAGTTAACCCAATGTGCCGTCAGTGAGATATAGTGTCCCTGCCCGGCAGCACTTGTCCACGTGTCCGTGGTTAGGTGGACCTTCTCAGAAACAGCGTTGGTCAGGGCACGGATGATGTTCTGTGACACGTGCTGGTGTAGGGCTGGGACGGCACATCGGGAAAAATAGTGGCGGCTGGGGACCGAATACCGAGGGGCAGCCACCGCCATGAGATTGCGAAAGGCCTCGGTCTCTACCAGCCTATAGGGCAGCATCTCCAGGCTAAGCAATTTGGAGATGTGGACGTTGAGGGCTTGGGCATGTGGGTGGGTGGAACTGTATTTCCTCTTGCGCTCCAGCGTCTGCAGTAAAGACAGTTGAACGCTGCGCTGGCACACATTGGTGGACACTGTGGAGGATCGTGGAGGCGAAGGTGTGGTTTTCCGGCGGGAGGCGCTCGTGCCGGGGTCCTGGGCAGGGGGTTGACTAGCAGAGGCAGCGAGTGACACAGGGGAAGGAGCAGTGGTGTGATCTGCAGGAGGTGGTGAACGGCCTTGGTTCCATTGATTGGGGTGTTTAGCACTCATATGCCTGCGCATGCTGGTGGTGGTTAGGCTAGTAGTTATGGCACCCCTGCTGATCCTGGTGTGGGCACAGGTTGCACACCACAGTCCGTCGGTCATCCTCACTTTCTTTAAAGAACCTCCAGACTTGCGAACATCTAGGCCTCGCCACGGGAGCTTCACTACGTGAAACAGTTGCTGCTGATGCACCAGCTCTGGCCCTGCTTCTCCCTCTGGCCACACCACTGCCTCTTACAACCTGTTCTGGTGCAGCACTCGCCTCCGCCTCAGAAGAACTGTCTTCACTCGGCATATCAACCCAGCTTGGGTCAGTCACCTCATCATCCTCCGATTCCTCAGTCTGCTCCCCCCTCGGAATTCCTCCCCTAACAACAACTTCACCACTGTCTGACAACCGTGTCTCCTCATCGTCTGACACCTCTTTACAAACTTCTTCCACTAACTCAACATTGTCATCATCATCACCCACAGACTGCGACAGTTGGAAAACGGGAACAAGGTCAGCAGCAACCTGAGAAGTGGTTTGTGACTCTGGGAAGGGTCCAGAAAACAGTTCCTGAGAGTATGCCGGATCGCATTCCAAATTTTCCTGGGAGGGGGCAGACTGGAGGGAAGGAGGTTGAGGTGGAGGAGCCTGAGGAGTGCTCCCTTGGGTAACGTGGGTGGACTGCGTGGAAGACTGACTGGTGGACAAATTACTTGAAGCATTGTCCGCAATCCACGAGATCAGCTGTTCGCACTGTTGTGGTTTCAACAGTCCTCTACCACGTGTCCCTGTAAGTTGAGACATGAAGCTAGGGAGTGTAGCTCTGCGGCGTTCCCCTGCTCCTTCATCAGCAGGTACTGTCTCACCCTGCCCAGGACCACGGCCTCTGCCCCCTGCAGTAATTGAATGCCCACGCCCCACGCCCTCGTCCTCGACCCTTAGCCCTGGGGTTCAATATTTTCTGTATATAAGTGTATTATATAAAAAATAAAAAATAAATGGGCCTGGTGTACTGAAACCCACAAACTTGTTCAGTCTGGTTTAATTAAGTGACGTAAAGAAAGTGTCACCTGGACAGAAAATACGGATTGGAGTGAGTGGACAGCTGAACTGTGACACACAGAATGGTTCCACACTGCTGTGTGAAATGGATTTGTATCACTGAGCTAAAACAACAAAAAAAAATATTTTTTTATATATTTTTTTTTTATATTTTTTTGTAGTTTTGTTTTTTTTGGAACGTGACATGCAGAAACTATCGTAGACCTAACTCACATCCTGTTAATGGTGGCTATTTTGACTGCGACCCAGAAAAATGTCGCACAGAGATTTTTTTGATCAAGCTATAAATGTTACAGCAAAAGACCTGGTTGGATTAAGTGACGTACAGAAAGTGTCACCGGGACAGAAAATACGAATTGGAGTTAGTAGACAGCTGAACTGTGACACACAGAATGGTTCCACACTGCTGTGTGAAATGGATTTGTATCACTGAGCTAAAACAACTAAAAAACTATTTTTTTTATATATATTTTTTTTTATATTTTTTTTGTAGTTTTGCTTTTTTTTGGAACGTGACGTGCAGAAACTATCGTAGAGCTAACTGACACCCCACTGACGGTGGCTATTTAGACTGCGACCCAGACAAATGTCGCACAGAGATTTTTGGGATCAAGATATATACGTGACAGGCAGCAAAAGACTTGGTTGTAATAAGTGACGTACAGAAAGTGTCACCTGGACAGAAAATACGGATTGGCATGAGTGGACAGCTGAACTGTGACACACAGAATGGTTCCACACTGCTGTGTGCAATGGATTTGTATCACTGAGATATAACATTAAAAAAAAAAGGGCTTATATTTGGCGATAGCTGCACTACTAGTGCCAGCCAGCCAAGCCAGGAGACAAAAAAAAATGTCTTGTAGTCCTTAGAAGGGCTGTTGAGTTCTTTGTGGGTGATTCCTGCCTAACAGAGAACTAAATGCAGGCCCTAACACTCTCCCTGAAACGCAGCAGCTCTATCCCTAATGACATCCAGACGGCATCTGAGCCGAGCACCGCGGCCAGTCACTAGTATATTCCAGGGTCACCTGATCAGGCCAGCCAACCCCTGCTATCGACATGTAAGGGCCCCACGTGATGCTGGGTGTACCGCAGAGTCTCCTGGCTTGTGATTGGCTGAGTTTATAGGAGCCAAAAAAGCACGATGCGGAAGTTGCCATTTCTTCGAGCATGGCGAGATACTCGAACGAGCACCAAGCTCGGACGAGTATGCTCTCTCATCTCTAGACAGGACCTAGTGTGGCCCACCAAATGTATTATTGCTTGCCCCAGAAAACTGGTTTAAATTCCACCAGAAATCTATACCACTTCCAAAAGGCATAGATTTTCCTTCCTGGCCCAAATAATTTTTATTATTATTATTTTGCCTAAACTATTGCGTGTTGTGTTCAAGCATAAAAAATCAGTACTCACAGCATGGATCCCCTGCCACTCCCATACTGATACAGCCCTCTCATCCACTGCTGTTTGCTTCTTGGTTAAGCAATGGCATTCTGACATAGGGGCATATGACTGTTAAAACCAATTATTGGTTGAAGAAGGTGACCACTGCAGCCAGTGACTGACTGCATTGGTCACATGTTCCTATGTCAGAATGTCATAGCTAGGCCTGTATGCACAGAGCAGCTGGGGACAGGGCAGCTATGTAAAAGAGTGGTGGGGCATCTGGGAGATGAGTGCTCTGTTTTTTAGCTTGAACAGAACCTAGACAGTTATCTTTTTTTCTGCCATAAAACCACTTTAATAAATTTGGTGCTAGTCCTAATATATTTTGGTTAATTGACCTTCAAATTTACCTACAGTTGACCTGAATTTCGGCCACAGGAAACACAGCAGGTGGTGCTAACAAAATGTAATGTATATAAACATAAACATAATTTTCAATATATTTCATAGGAAATATATTGGCATGGCGAAATCAAGGACAGGTGTTTGTTTTGGGATTTTTTTAATAGGCCACCCGTTAGGTGCATTGGGGTTGTCAGCTCCTAAGCCAGACAACCACTTTAAAAATTGACTGAATGTCACAAAAAGCACTGCCATTGAAACTCTTGCTGCAATCAGAATATAATAGAATAAAGAATAGAATAGAATAAATGATAAAAAAAAATTCTGTTCCCTTTAAATTTGTTCAGGAAATAAATATGAAGTAATTATAAAATATGTGCATTACACAAAAGCGTTTGTGTGGTTTTTAAATACCTGTTATGGATGTGAAGATAATAGCATGCGTGATTATTATATCATTAGTGTTTATTGCTCACTTTATGGCTGAGTTGTATTTATTCATTTAATATCACCATGAAGAATTTTACACTACAGAGCCGAATGGCTTTACACCGCAGTCTCACTGTGATCGGTAAATTGAACCTGTGTTGCTATGGGCTTAATGCAGAATCATTGAAAGCAAAAGGATTGTAGAAAGAATTTAACTTTTTGTTACTGTCGATTCGTTTGCCATCCAATCAAGGAAAGCAATGTCCATGGCACTAAAATGGCCTCCAGCCCTTGGATGTACTTCACTTATATCGGGGTTAAACATCAGGGTGTAGATGCGACAGCACACCTTATAAAAGATATTATTGAGTAGTATAGACTTTCTGTAATAACCAAACAGTAAAGAATATAGCTTTTTTTTTTAAAGGTCTTCCCATGGCGGATCTCATGACTCAAAGATGAGACTTGTGCTGCAAGCTAAGTAATAAAATGTAGTGGATACTCTAGGCTAGCTTGTGACAAATCATATCACACTATTATTAAAGAAGGAACTGGAGACCCAGGACTATTATTGATTCTTGACAGAATTTCTTATAAATAAAGAATTGCAATCAGTTTCAGGACTTTTGAAAGTCCAGGTAGAATTGTACTTACTACTGGGAAGACTAAGAAAATAGCAACATTGTATCAAAGGGAAGGTGAAAACCGAGATAAAGCTGCATATTCAGTGTCACGTAGGTCAATGTGAACAATCAACAAGTAAGATATAAAAAATTCAAGGGCCCTGGAAAGGTGCAGATACAGATTACTATTTAAAATGGGCAAAGCTGTTTCCTGACTTCAAGCTATTTGTGCTGTGAACACGTTAGGAGAATGAATCTGTGACCCTTCTGAGCTCTAAGGACACACCTCCATTAGTGTCCGTATTCCTGCATTCAAGAGGCTGGTACAGTCAACTAAAATGACAGCCGTGATAAATATAAAACCACTATCATCACCCAGACTTGAATGTAAAAGCACTTAGTTTTATCCTAAGTAACTCACGGAAAGTTAGGTTTCAAGAACCGATGCATCATCCATCAGTACTTTAGCTTCTGTTGACAAAGTAATTGTACGATATCGAAAATGGAGGTTCAATATGAACTGACATTTTTGAAAGGAGGAATTGTGTGCCTGCACTTACTCATTAAATGCATTTTTCACCCTGGATGTTTTGCTGGGATTTTTTTTCCCCTCTATTTTTTTTATGGCACGTATGAATAACTTTATCCAGCGTTCCCTTGACATACTGACTCTGCGCAGAATAGCACATGTAGTCATTAATATGGAAAAATGTATCATTTTACACTTGAAAACCTTTTCGTACAATTATATGTTCCCAAAGAGAAATTATGTTTAGATCAAACAAGGGTAAAAGGGATCGTCAAATGAAAGATAGTAATGCTCGGAGGATCTGGATAATTACTGTTATATCGTGTACTGAATGAAGTTGGTATTTCAAGACAGCAACTTTTAAAAGCAAAAAATAAAATAAAATAAAAAAGTTCTAAATTCCCTAGAACCGACCAGGATATTGTATGTTATTTATAGAGATTTAGGACTGGGATCAATACTTGTTTCACACAACTGTACAGAAACACTATTATAATAAGGCAGGAAATTACTAGTCATCAAAGGCTTTGAACACTACTTTGATGATTGACAGTGTTAGGATTGTATTTATTATTTTTATTTATTCTGCTTTATTTTTATTTTCAGCGACTCCCAGAACCACCCATGGCACACACACAATTTCTATTTTCTTTAGCCTACCCAGCATACGAAAGCCTCCGGGGTGAGATAAATTAATTAAAGGCAAAATCCCGTTGTGAGTTTGGTTGGATGTTACGATTTTATTTGAGTTATCATGGCAAGTTTCCAAGTTCAGTCACCGCTGGGGAATGCAGTGTAGCAGAAAAAAAGCATAAAATTATCCATACAGAAAAAAAAAGTAAAATAGAAATCTCCACCCTGTGTATTTCTAACTGTCAATTGTGGGTGCGTACAGCTGGTCTATAGCAAAGTGTAATGTGTTTGAAAAGTTCTTCAGAATGTTGAAGACCCTAAATATGGAAAGGTAGTTATTTTATTTTTTAGTATTTATTTTTATATCCATTGAATTTTTTTTTTTTAATTTAAAGGTAGAAAATACTGTTTAACAGTTAGGTAGACAGTGGCTTTTTCAGCAACTAGCCTGGTTGATCTTCTGAACCTGCTTTGCTGCTACCCTTTGCCTAGTTTTCTGGCTGTCCCTAAGTTTTCTGTGCAATGATTTTCTAACATTCTCACATTGCTTATACCCTTTCAGCCAAGTCTTTTTTACCACTTGTAAATGAAGATTCGATGTCCTTGCTATGGGACATAAAGCCAAAGGGGCCAATTTACACTCGGGCAGATTGGCCACAGACCCTACGAGGAAATTTCCAGGTGGGCCGATGTCCCATGGGGTTACCCAAGTCCTCCTTTCTATTGCTGACTGGGTACATAATGAAATCTCATCAGTAATTAATGTTGTGACAATCAGGTACTCATGTACCCAGCCAGCGGCCACATATGTTCTCCTGAATTCAACTGCTATGGCCCTCACCTCCTAAGCCCCCTGCTCCATATTTTAATGAAAGACTACTGGAGGAGAGGGACAGAAAATTGTAGCTATTGAAGTCCACCACAGAGGACCAGCTCTTTTGGGGCAGTATATTGTGCTATAGTGTGTTATTTAGTGCTGCTGGGATGGTATTTTGCACTATGATAACTTCTGTTAATTTGGACCTGCCTACAAAATTGGGCTACTTTTAGGTTTTTTTTTTCCAGACCATTTTAAGGTTCCAGTTCACTCCTGCACTCAGAGGGGGTGTTCAATATGGATAATGGATGTGGATTGTAGATAGTAGAAAGAGCATAACAAATTCAGAATGGATCCTCATTTTGTAATCAGAAAAGCCCTGGCCACAGTTTTGTTAGGACTGTCATGATGGGATCCAATCATATTTTGGGCTGGAACAATGCTGAATGTTTAGAACCAAAAAAGAAGGCCAAGAATAATCATCAGGTTTTCATGCACTGATCTCAAATGATTCTGAAAATCGTTTTGGTGGCAACATTTTGATATGTAGCTATTTGTCAATTCATCTGTTTTATACACAAGGATCACATACTTAAGGTGGGATGGTTTTAGATGGGGCAAAAATAGGGCAGATTATCATGCTCGTTTCTGACAATCTGCCTGTCTAAAGGTGCAGAAGATCACCAAAACGCTCGTTCATCGGGTGAAACTGTCGTTTATGTATGGTAGGCACTTAAATTATAGAAACAATGCAGCTATATGAGGATGAGCAATAGCAATAGTGACTGCTCATCCTCATACTGTGGAGGTGATTGCTGCATGTAAATGCAGCTTATCACCTCCACTTAACTTGCAGCTGACTGTCGGGAAGGAACGCTTCTTTCCTGACAATCTTCTTCTTCTCAACACATCTAAATGCACCTTTAGGCATAAGATAACTGTTGGCTAAAAGCTCATTTGGCTGACAGCTATTCCTTTCAACTTGTGAATACGCATAAATGCCAGTCAAGTGTTCCAATAGAGAGGGGAGTAAAGCCATCGCTGTCTCTCTGGCAGCGACTTACTTGTAGCGAGAACAGTAAAAATGCTGTAATGTCAATTTATAATCTAACTGGTCAATCCTTTTTTTTCTCACAATGAAAATTGAATTTTCAAAATATTTATTTAATTAGATATTCCAAAAAATATAAAGCACATTTATTTCAAATTTCAGATTTTGTAGCTCCTTAGAGTTTCTTCACACTATTTTTTCAACATGTTTAACATTTGCAAACAAAAACAAACATAAATGTCATGTATTTTAAGGTGTGGTTTTTGAATTTTGTTACATTTAGTTAAGCATTTTTCTGACATCATAATGTAAATTATTAGGAAATCAAAGCTGTACCCATCGCATCCTATGGTGGTAGAAATTATCCCACTGATCCCAAAAATGTCAAAATATGACATTTTAGAAACAAAAGCTCTATGTGTGTAGCTTTTTTCAATTAAAAAAACATCTGTGTAACATACCTATCCGGGCTCCAGCGGCGTGATCCTCAGCGTCGGCAAAGCCCTGCCAAGGAGAGATGCATTGATAAGCCATGTCCCCTGGTGACACGATACCTTCCTTAGCAACAAGGCTTAGTGCTCTGATTCTTTCCACAGTGGGCATGTGCTGGAGGAGACTAGCAGTGGGCTGATTACTGAGCTGCTCTATTCCTATGTGCTAGTGTTTTGACTAATGGAACGCCGAGTCATGACATATCAGGTTCTGAACCTGGGACTTGGTGCTGTATTTAAATCTGCTTGCAGCATTTTTACCTAAGATATTATGAAAAATGCTATGAAAAATGTTTTGAAACAATGTCCACGAATCCAGTCTTAGAAATACACTTTTAAATTTTTATTCTAAATATGGTTAAGTCATTTTTTTTCTTTTGTTTAGCACAAGTTCTTTTTATTCTCTTCATTATTTCTTGGTCTGCAGTCAAAGCCGATGAGCTCATTTTATCATAAAACCTGTTAACACATATAAATAAATAAAAAAAACACTCAAAAATAAATGGCAAAATAGGATCTAGATTAATGAGAGATTAGCAGCCACACCTGGTGAACTCTTTGTTGTTACTGTTTGGTTAAAAAAAAAAAAAAAGAAAACTGCCCAGAGACAACTGGCACACATTACGAAAGGCGGGCACACATGAAATCAAATCCTCTTATTCTTTTGCCAAAATAATTGTCTGTATTTGTGCTAAGGACTTAGAAAACCATTGGAGATGTGTAATTCTATACGGCAATATCAAAATGATGATAAGTTGCAGTAACTGAAATTTCCTGATGTCTATATCTATAGTTGTTTTGAGCTATTCCAGTTTATATGGATTACATGGATTCTGTCTACATATCTGCATATAATACATTCCTGTGGTTATGATCTTATTAAACATGTTATTTATGAGAGCTATTAGCCTAAGGAGAATAGCAAACAGCCCAGTACATATTAGAGATGAGCGAATCATGCAAAATTTTATTCGCTGAACATTCGCCAAACTTTTCCTAAGATTCGTATATGCGACGAATAGATTTGTTGAATTTGCGTACAAAATATACATAATTATATGGCTTTTAGCAAACATTAGCGCACTAATTACGAACATTCAGGTAAAAAGGTACGCAACCTCTTTGAACACGTACGCATAAGCGTACAAAGTGCGTACAAAAATGACGGGCTTTGCTGGAGAGGAATGGTGGAGCAGGAGGAATGCTCTTAGTCTGTCCCCTGGCTTCATATGGATACTGTATCAGCAGATGACAGCAGATCGTCCGGCTGAGACTGAGATGAGCGTGCCATCCATTCCACTACCTCATCCACCTTCTCCTCCACTACAATTTTGCGCCTTGGTGGGTTAGCCTGGTAGAAAAACGGCCAAGTATTGCGAATACTACAAGTAGAAGCTCCGGCTACAGGTCCTTTGGCACTTCTGCCCTGTGCTACCTTCTCCTTTTTTTTAAAAGCTCAAAGTCTGGCTGGAACTGGACCCCTTTTGCTTATCCATGCCAAAGATTTTTTAATTCACTCTGTGGCCCTGCAGCTGGTCTTTGTCCCTGTCTCTCCCTGTCTCTCTCTCCCTGCCTGATTATTTACTAGCCCTGACCTGGCCCTGCACTTGCCCTGCAGTATCCCTGATATGCGTAATATGGCTTCCCAGAGCAATTACTTCACACACAGTGCTTCTGCTCATCTCAGCAGTCGCAGCAGAAGTGATGCGTCACTGGCTTACCGAGCCTGAGCAATCCGAGCAAGCCCTGCCCACTTGGTCAGGTGACCGCTTTCTTCCCGGGCTTTTGCACACGATAAACGAACTAACTGTAAAATTTCACTAATGAATTGAATTCGTACGCAACAGTAACTTATACGTAGCAATAGCATATAATTTATAGGACAAACTACGTAGTGAATGCGTACAAAGCAGAAGCGAATCACGTAATATTTGGATTCACTTTGCAGCTAAAAATTTCCAAGACCAAAGGTAGTTGAACAATTATCTCAAAAGCTATTTATTTATTTAATGGGCTACTCCCTTGTTATTCCGTTATCAAGCCATCATCAATTAAGCAGGTAAAATGTCTGGAGTTGATTCCAGGTGTGACATTTGCATTTGGAAGCTGTTGTTGTGAAGTCACAACATGCGATCAAAGACGCTCTCAATGGAAATGAAACAGACCATGATTGAGCTGAAAATAGAAGAAATCCATCAAAGAGAAGAGAGAAATATTGGGAGTGGCCAAATCAACAGTTTAGTACATTCTGGCAAAAAAAAAGAACACTGTTGAGATCAGGAACTCAAAAAGGCCTAGATGTCCATTGAATACAACAGTGGTAGATGAAAAACCCCATTCACAACATCCACCCAAGTGTAGAACACTCTCCAGGAAGTAGGTGTATCAGTATTTAAGTCTACCATAAAGTCTATACCATAAAGAGTAGACTTCATAAGAGCAATTACAGAGGATTCACCATAGGGTGGAATCCATTAATCAGCCTCAATAAATAGAAAGGTCAGATTACACATTGCCAAAATAAAACTAAAAAACATTAAACAGCTAAAGAAGCCAGCCAAGTTCTAGAACAGCATTCTGTGGAAAATGACACGGTGCTACAAGGAACAGGCAGTCCAATACCCTCTTTATTACACATAAAGGAGTGCATCAGACATACCCTTGAAAAATTTGATTGATGGCCTGCTGCTGACATGTAAAAACAATAGTGCAAAAAATGATGGGTGACATGCTGCTGCTGAGTTGACCGTCTAAAAAATTAAGGGTAACACGCTGATGCCGATCAAACTGTCCCAAATTTAAGGTTGACACGCTGCTGCCGAGCAGAACGTCAAAACAACGTATGTGTGACACGCTGCTGCCAAGCAGAACGTCAAAAAAATTTATGGGTGACACGCTGCTGCCAATCAAACTGTCCCAAATTTAAGGGTGGCACGCTGCTGCCCATCAAACTGTCCCAAATTTAAGGTTGACACTCTGCTGCCGAGCAGAATGTAAAAAAAAATTACGGGTGACACGCTGCTGCCCATCAAACTGTCCCAAATTTAAGGGTGACACGCTGCTGCTCATCAAACTGTCCCAAATTTAAGGTTGACATGCTGCTGCCCATCAAACTGTCCCAAATTTAAGGTTGACACGCTGCTGCCGAGCTGACCGTAAAATAAATTTAAGGGTGACACGCTGCTGCCCATCAAACTGTCCCAAATTTAAGGGTGAAACGCTGCTGCCCATCAAACTGTCCCAAATTTAAGGTTGACACGCTGCTGCCAAGCTGACCGTAAAAAATTTGTAAGGGTGACATGCTGCTTAGCTGAATGTCTGAAACATTATAAGTGACATGTAGCAGGCTGAGCGTGTTAAAAATTATTTTTGACATGCCGCTTAGCTGAACGTCTGAAACATTATATCCCTATAGTTTAATTCCCTACTTGCTTAAAATAAACTGCAGACGCAAATGATGAACTGCGGCCTAAATTAACAGTATTAAATGTAGCAACGGATATCAGCTACATAGACTTTTGAACGGTTGTAACACGCTGTGCACCTAGCGTTACTGACAGGGCATTCTTGGGGGTTTTTTTGCCACCAAAAAAAAAAAAAAAGCAGGGGTATTTCACAATGGACTTTTAGTCTTTTTGGAACAGAAACAATTGTTCTACTTACCCAAATCCTATCCCTATAGTTTAATTCCCTCCTTGGGCAAATTAAACTGCAGACGCAAATGAGGAACTGCGGTCTAAATTAACGGTATTAAATGTAACAATGGATGTCAGCTACAAAGACTTTTGAACGGTTGTAATACGCTGTGCACCTAGCGTTACTGACAGGGCACACTTGGGGGTTTTTTTGCCACCAAAAAAAAAAAAAACAGATGTATTTCACAATAGACTTTGGTCTTTTTGGAACAGAAACAATCTTTCTACCTACCCAAATCCTATCCCTATAGTTTAATTCCCTCCTTGGGCAAATTAAACTGCAGACGCAAATGAGGAACTGCGGCCTAAATTAACGGTATTAAATGTAACAACGGATGTCAGCTACATAGACTTTTGAACGGTTGTAATACGCTGTGCACCTAGCGTTACTGACAGGGCACACTTGGGGTTTTTTTTGCCACCAAAAAAAAAATGCAGACATATTTCACAATGGACTTTGGTCTTTTTGGAACAGAAACAATCTTTCTACCTACCCAAATCCTATCCCTATAGTTTAATTCCCTACTTGCTTAAATTAAACTGCAGACGCAAATGAGGAAGTGTGGCCTAAATTAATGGTATTAAACGTAACAATGGATGTCAGCTATATAGACTTTTGAACGGTTCTAATACGCTGTGCACCTAGTGTTACTGACAGGGCACACTTGGGTTCTTTTTGCCACCCCAAAAAAATGCAGAAGGATTTAACAATGGACTTTTGTGTTTTTTGAACAATGATACTAACCCTGCCTATAGAAATTCTATCCCTACACAATTCCCTCCTTGCACAAATGTTATACAGCAAGACGCAAAAGAAGTACTGCGGGCTTAACAGCAGAAATTATGGCAAAGTATGTCAGGTATATAGTATACAGAGAGTATCCTACAGCATGCAGCAGCACATGTGGCATTAATGGCAGGCCACCTAGTGCTATTTTCACCACCTTTAAACACCCCAAAAATAATAAAATATTGCTTTGTGCCAGATATAATAGCCCTTAAAAGGGCTTTTGGGTCTTTTTTGATCGATTTCTATCCCTGCCTAGCGTGTTTCTCTCCCTACACTGTCCCTAGCTCGGTATGCGCCGGTCACATGTCACCGGGTGCTTTATAGCACCAGATGACACGTTCCCGGCCTTCCAATCAGTGTAATGCCAGTAGCCAGTGAATTCCAGTACATGTTCTTGAGCGCCATGCTCGAGTCACCTCTCCGCATGCTCATTAGCCAGTTAGCGTGCGGGGAGGTGACTCGAGCATGGCGCTGAAGACCACCGCCATGTTCGCTCAACACTAATATATATGTATACACATACACATATATGTTTTTAGGGATTTTCAGAGACTTTTCCGATACCTGGGACCCCTGCTTCTCAGCTGTTTGAGAACCACTCCTGTGAGGTTACCAAACACAGTGCTGATCATTGTACAGTGCCTGTGCTTGGTATTGCAGCTCAGCTAAGTTGTGCCTAGACCATGAGACTGATGACGTCCCTAGTGTAAGGAAAGCTGCGAGAACGCCACAGTGGTCCACATGAGTGTCGTGGTTTTTCAAACAGATGATTATCTATCTATCTATCTATCTATCTATCTATCTATCTATCTATCTATCTCTCTCTCTATCTCTATCTATCTTATTATATATCTATTATCTATCTATCTATCTATCTATCTATCTAACTCACTTATATTCTATCTATTTTCTCTCTCTCTATCTATCTATCTATCTATCTATCGTATTATCTATCTATCTATCTATCTATCTATCTATCTATCTATCTATCTATCATACTCACTTATATTCTATCTATTATCTATCTATCTATTATACTCACTTATATTCTATCTATCTATCTATCTATTATACTCACTTATATTATATCTATCTATTATCTATCTATCTATCTATTATACTCACTTATATTCTATCTATCTATCTATTATACTCACTTATATTCTATCTATTATCTATCTATCTATCTATCTATCTATCTATCTATCTATTATACTCACTTATATTCTATCTATCTATCTATCTATCTATCGCAATGTAACACATGTACACCCTCTATTGTATTCACTCCATCCTTTGTACACTTACTTGAAAAGCTTAGAACTTGAGATTCAGAGTAGAATATCGCTGTCAGTGTAATAGGTGTGACACGTATAATAACTTTCTTGTGTCACGGCATGTAAGTCTTTAATTAGTTCTATTGTTCACTAGAGTCAAGCAATCAGGTGACTGCGTGCAAGCAGTACACTACAGAATGAAAGGACAGGAATGCAGAAGGGGTGACATCCAATACAATAAGAGGCAGATTAACTGGCTTGGAATCCTGGTCTAATCAAACAAGGGAACGGCTCTGCAACAGACAAATGGAGATGCTGTCACACCCGGGCGCAGAGCCTTTGCCCACAGTGTTAGGATTGATGAAAGGCAGCCACACATTGGACACCTATTAGCAGTAATGTTTAGATATTAGCATAGAGTCTGCCTTTATTAAAGGGATTTTTTTTTTTGCTTTTCTTCAAAGTCTCCTTAAAGAAATTCTTAAAGTTCAACTCCAACTTTGAACATAATTTCCACTGTGTTCATTTTTGCACAATATGTGTTTCTGTGACTTGTTTTTCTTAACTAGAACTCGAGCCAGATCCATAGCGTTTAACAATATAATTCTTAGCCGCTATTAGGAAATAGGGAAGATTATAAATACCCTTTGTGATGCATGCTGACGAATACTCCTTAAAGGGGTTGTCCCATGAAAAATACCCTACATATTTCAAACCAGCACCTGAATCTGATTAATTTTGTAATTGCATGTAATTAACTGAGGTGTTCAATAAAATGTATCTGTATAGTGCCATCTGCTGTTTGTTCTTTTCCTTTTTTTCTGTCCACCTTATTGACATCACTGTGGTGGACGCACATGCTCAGTTCCATCCTTTAACTACCACCAGCTCTATCAACTGTTAGAATACAGTATGTGACAGTTATAGGTAGAGAGCTGCAGAAGAAAGGACACATCCACTGAGAAAGGTCAGCCCCCCCATGCTGTGATAGGGAGAGCGCAGCAGAAAGTACACATCCCCTGAGAAAGGGCACACCCCTGAGCTTCCAACTTGAAATAAATCTTGCAGAGCAGTTGTAGAAATGAATGGGGAGATCTCTGGATCCATATGAGGTACAGGACTGGTTCTAGACTTGTTAAAAATAGAATGTCATGTACTACATCAGGGGTAAGAAAGCTGTGACATTCCAGCTGTTGTGAAACAACAACTCCCAGCATGCTCCATTCACTGAGAACAGCCAAGTAAGTGTGCATGCTGCACACTTTATAGTTTCACCAAAGTTGAAGTGTCAGAGGTTGCTGATGTTTGTACTATATGATGTCTGCTTTATAATTTCTTACATAAATCATAATCCCTTCAAGATAAAGGAGTAGAATATTATAATGCAATTTAGAAGTATCAACCATTACAATTTTACAAATAAAGAAATCACAAGTTTTCAGTAGCCTGACTTCAAATTATGCGAAAGCATGTGCTCCAAGGAAAAGGTGTCTTCATATGCCTTCTTCGGCATCTGGTATCTTTGGATCCTTTTTCAACACTGTCTGTCTTCAGTATTTGAATGTCATTCCAACAGGAAAGAAACTTTCCTTGATTTGTTGTAATAAAAGGTTCTCTATAACATAATCTAAAGTAATGTTCAATGTGCAACCAATCTCCAGGATCTTAGAATGTGTGCAGCTTAAGACCTTTTGTTCTAAAGAATGGCAAGACCCAAAAGGAACAAATATGACCTTGGCAAATAAGATAGCTGTCAGACTGAAATCTTTTTTTATATTAAGTTATTCAACATTTTACCAAGCCTGCCAAGAGATTAACTATGCATGCATTTAATTTGTGCATTTGACTCAATGCTTCGGTACATGTTATCTTCCTTAGGGTGTGACTTTGGCTATGGGCAACTTGTTGTATTTGGCAGCTACTCAGGTGAGTACAAGTGTAGTTTATAGTGCAATGTTTCCATCTGGGAGAAATATGGCAAATATGTTTTTTATGGTTTCTTGTACATTTCATGATCTGATTTGTCACATTATATTTTTAGTCTGTTTTATACAATCCATGGTTAGAAATGTCGGCACTGCAGACATAAACTACACCTTAGGGAGAGAGAGTTTCAAACCAATTTAACCCTTTGAGCCCCGGAGGTTTTTTCGGTTTTGAGTTTTAGTTGTGCGCTCCTTGCCTTGATACAGCCATAACTTTTTTATTTTTCTGTTCACATAGCTGTAGGATGGCTTGTTTTTCGCGTGACAAGTTGTACTTTCCAACGCCACCATTTAATATTGCATATGGTGTAGTGGGAAGCGGGAAAAAAATTCCAAATCGGATGAAATTGCAAAAAAAAAGCAATTCCGCCACAGTTTTATGGGTTTTTTATTTACGGCGTTCAATGTGCATTAAAACTGACCAGTTGCTTTCATTCTACTGGTCAGTACGAATCCGGCGATACCTAATATGTATAGTTTTTCTTGCATTTTGATAGTGATAAAAAAATTATAAAGTTGGACATTTTTTTATTTTATTTTTGTGTACGGACCTGTATGGGGGCTCATTTTTTGCTGGGCGATCTGAAATTTTTTATTGATACCATTCTGGGGTGTGTATGACTTTTTGATTGCTTTTTATTTAATTTAAAAAAAAAGTGACAAAAAATGGCGAATCGGCCATTTTAACGCTTTTTTCCGTTTCGCTTTTTTCCGTATGGGAAATATTTTTTTTTTTATTTTTATAATATGGGTGTTTTCGCACACGGCGATACCCATGATGTGTATTTTTTTATTTTTTTAATACTTTTATTTTTATTTTCGGGAAAGGGGGGTGATTTGAACTTTTACGTTTTTTTTTATTTTTTTAAAAACTTTATTTATTTATTTTTTTACACTTTTAGGGAACCATAGGGAACTATAACTAACAATCATCTGATTGCTTATATCATAGACTCCAATGCACTTACATTGGAGTCTATGAGGATTTTAATGCTTTCCTATGGAGCCCTATTACAGGCAAGGGCTCCATACGAAAGCCTTTGCAGCAGCCTCCTGTCTTACTATGACAGGGGCTGCTGCAGGCACGCTCCGGCTCCTCCGATCGCCACACGGGGGAGCCGGAGCAACACCGGAAGCATACGCTTCCGGTGTTTGCCGCCTTCGGGTGCCGCGGTCAGGCTTAAATGTCCGCAGGGGTTAAATGTCCGCAATCATCATTAATGCCGGTTGCGGACGTTAGCCGCGGGTGCCTGCTAGTAGGGTGCGCAGGTCACCCGTGGCCATCACGCCTGCTCCATGCAGGAGCGGGCGCCATCTTGAAACACGCGCCCAGCGCCGTACTATTACGGCGCTGGGCGCGAAGGGGTTAACACGACCCCATAAACATAAAAGACTGATAAAAACAATAACAAACTACGTACATAGCGCCAGCATACATAAAACCACCTGATGTTATGGGTCAAAAGCTACAATATCATGATAGATACAGTTTAAAGCCTCATTCACATGTCCGTGCTTAAATCTGTGAAAAGGTGGTCAGTGATGCCTCCGTAAAGATGACCGTGATGGATCCGTTTTGGGTCCGTTTTTTGCTGACCATGTTTCCTCAGTGTCTCATGGACACTGCACATCTAAAAAATAAATTTCAAAGCATCTCCTTCTAATGATCCATGAAACACGGATGGCATCTGTGTTGCATCCGTGGTTTTCACTGACCAATATGCCATAATGGGTGTGATGAATCTGTGAAGATAGACAAAATAGAGCATGCTTCCATGCTGAAAACACAGACTCACGGACTGTGGCAAAACACTGATGTGTGAATACACACATTAAAATGAATGGGTATGTGTGCTGTCCGTGGAAAACACATGCAGCACACGTATGTGCAACACTGACGTGTGAATAAGGCTCAACACTATTCGTCCCATGCAAATAATATAATAGGTATTAAAGGGAATTTGTCAAATTGGACATGGTATTTAAAGAGACCCTGTCACCACGGAGTATACTAAGTTACATCACAGTAGGGAAGAGGTACAAATAATTAAACACACAAAAAGATACCTTTGGAAGCATAACAACAGTAAATTCAGCCATTATGTTATGAGAGAAAACAGCTCCTGGGAGCGGCCATCTTGTGACTAACAGATCAGCGTGCTGTGTGCATATAAGCCCCGCCCCCACACTCCAGGCCTGTGAGCTCTGTGTCACAGCAGTTAAAGCCTCCTATCAGTGTCACTGATCACAGCTGCCCCTGTATATAACCGCATAATAACTCAGATAGGCTTAGATACACTGGATGAGCAGTCCTATCATGTGTGATATTCTGCTGCTAGTCTCATGTATTTGAGGCAGTGCTATTTATTCTGTGTACCTAAGCCTACAATGTATAATGCTATGCTGCAAAGGCCATGTATCTGCTACAGTATCACCCTCGACAGGCTTAGATACACGGGCTTAGTAGCACAGCATTACACATTATAGGCCGGACACTGAATAAAAATTACTGTCTCAAAAATCATGGGATCAGATACATTAGCACATTATCAATCACAATAGTTCTGGTGTATCTAAACCTAGTATTTGTGCATCCTGTGTAACTAATCTGAGCTGTGTATCTAATCTTATATGTGATACTGTTTGTTGAATCACTGGATCTAATCCTATCATGTGATATTGTGTACTGGGCTGTGTAACTAATCCCATCATGTGTGAAACTGCCGAACTGTGTATCTAACAACATCACGTGTGTTACCGTCTGCTGAGCTGTGTATCTAATCCTATGTGATACTGTCTGCTGAGCTGTGTATCTAATCTTATCATGTGAGATACCGTCTGCTGAGCTGTGTATCTAATCCTATCCTGTGTGATACTGTCTGCTGAGCTGTGTATCTAATCCTATCATGTGAGATACTGTCTGCTGAGCTGTGTATCTAATCCTATCATGTGAGATACCGTCTGCTGAGCTGTGTATCTAATCCTATCATGTGAGATACCGTCTCATGAGCTGTGTATCTAATTCTATCATGTGAGATACTGTCTCATGAGCTGTGTATCTAATCCTATCTTGTGTGATACTGTCTGCTGAGCTGTGTATCTAATTCTATCATGTGACATAGGATATACTCAAAAATCCATCCAAGATGGATTTTTGTGTGACTGTCGTGTTGCAGTATGTCCCAATAAGACACCATCAGCTATAATTACACTGCAACTTTTTGTAACGTAAATGATTGATTTTAACTATAGCTGTAGTCCAAATGAATGCAATCTTGTGAACTGCTCTGCTGCTGTCATTCAGTAGTTAAAATCAATTAGTCACACTACAAAAACTTACAGTGTAGCTTAGACCTAAGGTGAGGGAGACACTGGTCACGCAATCCCGTAGTCCTGGGCTACACTTTTTCTATGACAGAAAAAAAGGGTCAAAACCATGGGTGGCATGGTTTGTTTATTCTAGCAATTTTTTTAACACAACAGCAAGTTAAATGCGATAAACTTACAGTGTGTTAGGGCTCATTCAGACATCCGTAGTGTTTTTCGGATCCGAAAAACACAGATGCCGGCCCGTGTGCATTCCACAATTTGTGGCTTACCATAGAAAATGCCTATTCTTGTCCGCAATTGCAGACAAGAATATGACATGTTCTATCATTTTTTGCAGGGCTTTGGAACGGAACCAAGGATGCAGACAGTACACGGTGTGCTGTCCACATCTTTTGTTGCCCCATTCAAATAAATGGCTCCGTACCTGTTCTGCAAAATTGCAGAACGGGTGTAGACCTATATATACGGCCGTGTGAATGGGCCCTCAGAATGATTTATAAGGCTACGTGTCCCTGTGAGACCTGGAGTCTGCTGAATAACACTGTGACATACACCAAGTTCCTTACACTGAACTCACATTTAGTCTTAGGCCTCGTCCACATTTCCGTTTTTCACTGACATGTGCTGTCCGCATTTTTCACGGACAGCACACGTACCCATTGATTTAAATGTGTCTGTTCACATTTCAGCATTTTGCTACTGACCGTGGGTCAGTAAAAAAATCATGGAGACCAAGCACGCCCATTGAAGTCTATGGGTCCGTGAAAATCACTGACACACATCCGTGTTGTGTCCATGATGCGTCCGTTTTTCACTGATGACTAATAGGAGATTCTTTGGAAACCAATTTTCAGCTGAGCAACGTCAGTGAAATACGGATGCCACATGGATGGTAATAAAAACGAACACTCGGACCAACCACGGATCCTTCACGGACAGCTTCACGGATGAAACACGTACGCTTTTTTTCACGGATGTGTCACTGACACGGAAATGTGGACGAGGGCTTACACAAACAATCATGAGATCATCTGTTAGGGCTTATGCACACTAACGTGTAAGGGCCATGCCCATAATGCGGACCGCAAACAGGACTGGGGCGGAGCAGAGGCATGGAGCAGAAGCCCACAGAAGCACTACAGAGAGCTGTTTGGTCCCTGCCTCCGCACTTCAAAAAAATGTTTCATTCTTATCCGTATCACAGATAAGGATAGGACCTGTCTATTATTTTTAAAAATAATATATATATATATATATATATATATATATATATATATTTTCACACACATACACACATCATTTTATATACATATAAAATCAACCCACTTTCTCCAAAATTAAAATAAACACAACGTCTATCTTATTAAAATATAAAAAATATTTATCCCATACAGCAAACAGTGAAACGGTAAAAAGTCAAAATGGCGTTTCTATGTATTTTTGGTTGTTTCACCTTCCACAAAAATTGAATAAAAAGTGAACAAAAAGTCAGACACACCACAAATTGTACCAAAGGAAAGTACAGATCTCCCAACAAAAATGACCACTCACACAGCTACGTACACTTATAAATAAAAGTTATGGGAGTTAGAATATGGTGATGCAAAGAAATTTTTTTTTTAGTATTAAAATGTAGGAAAAAAGTTATGGCTTTGGGAAGGCTGGGAGTAAAAGAAAAAAAAAAGCAAAAACCAGAAAATCACCCGGTCATGAAGCAGTTAAATAAAAAGGAAAAAAAATCCGATTAAAAATATACACATTTTTTCCTAAAAGGATGTAAAAAAAAATTGCAAAATTAAATCTGGTCTACATATTTGGTATCACTGTGTCCATGACTACCCACACTACACAATCATGTAATGTATCCCCTTCTCCGTTTTTTATATATAATATATATATATATATATATATATATATATATATATATATACACATATATATATATATACACACATACATACACACACACATATACAGGGTTTGTATACACATATATACACACACATACAGTGTGTATATATATATATATATATATATATATATATATATATACACACACACATACAGTGTGTGTGTATATATATATATATATATATATATATATATATACACACACACTGTATGTGTGTATATATACCCTGTATATGTGTATATATACCCTGTATATGTTATATATATACACTGTATGTGTGTGTGTGTGTGTGTATATATATGTATATATATATACATATATATGTATATATATACACACACACATATACAGGATATATATATATACACACATATACAGGGTATATACACACACGCATATACAGGGTATATACACACACACACATATACAGGGTATATATACACACACACATATACAGGGTATATATACACATATACAGGGTATATATACACACACACACACATATATACAGGGTATATATACACACATATACAGGGTATATATACACACATATACAGGGTATATATACACACCTACATACACATATACAGGGTATATGCACACAAACCTTTATACACACAGTTGTACATTAACATTAATACAGAAGATACACATTATACATACAGGCACTCATACATGCAATTATGTATTACTCTTTACTGCAGACTTACATTTAGGTGCAGGGACATGGGTTATGATGGAGGGAGGAGATATCTTCAGACATGAGGTGGGGAGGATAGTTATGCAGAGGGTGTCGGCATCTTCACAGTCAGGCTCTGTCCTCTCCAAGAGACAGGATGTCTGCAGCTCTGCCCTGACACTGCTGGATCTTGCCCAGTAGTGGGGGCAGTGCAGGGGAAGAAAGTGATGGTAACTGCACTGTACAATGAAGCTCACAGCAGGATCCCTGGGTGGATTAATTAGTCTGACAGCAGCTCTATATCTCACTCACCCAGGGATCCTGCTCTAAACCTCACTGTACACTTCAGTGTGGGGAGGAAATGACTTCATAGCAGTGAGCATGCCAGGAGCTGCTGGTGAAGCTGTCTGGTGGCGACTCTTCCAGAGGAGTCGGCAGCTTACATGAAGAGCAGGTACCATACACAGTGATATAGTATAGGAAATTTTCATTTTTGTTTAAATAATCATATTTAGACATTTTTTTATTTCAGTAAAACACATATTTTCCTCAAATAAAGTCAATAAAAAAATTTGATGACGGGGTCTCTTTAAGCTATAGGCAGCATTTTATAGAGAAGGAGGACCTGAGCAGATATATATATATATATATATATATATATATATATATATATATATATATAATCTTTAAATTCCTGCTCATTCTGGACTTTGAAGTCAAGGAGGCAGGACTATCAGTGATTGACAGCCTGCCCTCTATGACTGTGTATACAGAGATAGCTGTCAATCTCTGATAGGACCGCCTCCTTGACTTCAAAGCCCAGAATGAGCAGAAATTTAAATGAATAACTTAAAAGTTACCGTATTTGTAGCTTTAGAAGATTCACATTTTTCCTCCCAAAAGTGGGAGTAAACTGTCAGTCAGGGGCGTTGCTAGGGTCTCAAAAGATCCGCCCAAATACTATCCAGAAGAAATAATAGTGTCCCCCATAGTAATAGTCCTACCAGTAGTAATTCCATCATTAGAAACACTGCACCCTACAGTGACCCCAGCACTGATAATGCTTCCCAAGAGTGCCTCCATTAGTAGAGGAGCCCTCCAGTATTAATAATGCCTTCATAGAGCCTCCAGTAGTAATAAGGCCCCCTATTGTTCCACCATTAGTAATAAAGCTCTCTACAGACCCTTCAGTAGTAATAAGGCCCCCCATAGTGCTCTTAGTAGAAATAAGGCAGATCTATAAGACACTCCTATAGAGCCCCCAGTAGTAATAAGAACACCTATAATGTCCCCTGGATTTATAATACCCCTACAGTGCCCCCAGTATTTATGTCGTTCCCCCTACTGTTATAATGCTCACCCTGAAGTGCCCCCTGTATTTATATTGCCCGCTGTAGTTATATTCCTCCCTTTAGTGTCCTCAGAAATTCTAATTCCTCAGCCCCTACACCATACAGTCCCATGTAAATAAAGCTATTTCCCTTCTGTGTAAATAACATCACACCATCTCTCCAGCCCCCTCCAATATACAGTCCCATGTAAATACCATCCCTCTCTATCTACAGAACCCGCCAAATACAGTCCCATGTAACATCATTCCCATAGCCGTCATCAACATACAGTCCTATGTAAATATCACTCCCTCCGACAGCCGTCTTCAATATACAATCCCATGTAAATAAATAACATATGTAAATAAATAACATCACTTCCTTCCCACATCCACCTC
This sequence comes from Rhinella marina, assembly GCA_900303285.1. Lineage (NCBI taxonomy): Eukaryota > Metazoa > Chordata > Amphibia > Anura > Bufonidae > Rhinella > Rhinella marina. Next base: position 33,181 of record ONZH01020719.1, on the reverse strand, counting down.
CAACATACAGTCCCATGTAAATAACATCACTCCACGCCACAGTCCAATGTAAATAAGGCTACTTTCACACCAGCGTTTTTGCTGGCTTCGTCATGGATCAGCAAAAACGCTTCCATCATGATAATACAACCGTCTGCATCAGTTCTGAACTGATCCGTCTGTATTATCTTTTAAATAGCCAGTTTGGATCAGTTTCTTCATGCGGACACCAAAACGCAGCACGCAGCGTTTTAGTGTCCTCCTCCAAAACGGAATGGAGACTGAACTGAAGCAAAACTGATGCATTCTAACCGGATCCTTTTCCATTCAGAATGCATTAGGACAAAACTGATCAGTTTTGGACCGTTTATGAGAGCCTATGACGGATCTCACAAACTGATCCTTACAACGCAAGTGTGAAAGTAGCCTAAGGCTAGTTTCACACCTGCGGCAGGGGACTACGGCAGGCTGTTCCGGTGGGTGAACAGCCCGCCAGATCCGTGCTGCAGCAGATGCACATGTTAGGCCGGAACTACGCTCTTGCCCCATTCACTGTAATGGGGGCGGGCCACGGATTCAACCGCAGCATGGCAAACCCTGCTGAGAGGCGGCCAGAACAAAAGTACAATATGCCTTGCGGCAGCAGTTGCTATTCTGCAGTCATATCCATGGCCCGCCCCCATTACAGTGAATGGGGCAGGAGTGTAGTTCCGGCCCCACACGTGCAGCAGTGGCAGCATGGATCCTAACAGCCTGCCGGAGTCCCATGCCGCAGGTGTGAAAGTACCCTAACAGAACCCTGCCCAAGTCACCTCCAACACACAGTCCCATGATAACATCCCTCCCTTCTGCCCTAACACACAGTCCCAGTTAAATAACCACAACTCCCAGAATCCCTCTGTTTCTCCCTTTACTTACCTCTTCTGATGTAGCAGTGCTCACTGCAGCTTCTTCCCCTCAATTCTCCTCTTCAGTTTAGAATATAGGGGAAAGGACCAGTGATGATGTCACAGTCATGTGACCAGTGCAGGATTGGACGGCACTGATCACATACATATCTTGCAGTCTGTTAGATTCAATTGTACTGCCGTCCTGAGGACGGCAATGCAATTGTATTTGTCTAACAAGCAGGACATTCGGTTCCTGGGAGAAAACATCAGGGGCCTAGGCCCCCAAATGTTTTAGCCTTGCAATGCCCCTGCTGTCAGTGTGTCTTATAAATTGAATACTAGTGAATGCTTTCATTCTGGAAATGCTCATTAGTAAGCAGGAGGTGCGGGAAGCAGTGACTGTAATGCTGCTAGCGCTTGCTGTACTCACTGCTCCCTGGTCTTCCTCCAGGTAGTGCACACATTATGACCTGACTTTGTACGCAGTTAGGTCACAGTGCAGTGTGGGCCTGGAGAAGACCAGGGAGCGATGACTGCAGGAGAGACTCACGAACCTACAGAATGGCTGCGGAGCCAGAGAGGTAAGTTAATTTATTTATTTTCTCTCTGATGGGGGTCTTGTATGAGCTGTTATTGGTTAGGTTTGATCTGATAGGGGGGTCTGATTTGAGCTCTGATTGGGGGGTCTAGTCTGAGGTTTGATGGAGGTCTGATCTGAGCTCTAATGAAGCGATGATTTTGGAGTCTGATCTGAGGTCTTATTGGGGTCTGATCTGAGGTCTGATATGGGCGTCTGATCTGAAGTCTAATATGATGGTCTGATCTCAGATCTGATATGGGGGTCTGATTATAGGTCTGATATGGAGGTCTGATCTGTGGTCTAATATGAGGGTTTGATATGGGGGTCTGATTTGAAGTCTGATGAAAATTAGGGATTAGGTTTGATAATTGTTTTATTTTTTTATTTCCCTCCTCTAAAACCTACTGTAGGTGCGTCTTATCATCAGTTGTGTCTTATTAGATTATATAAGATTAGATTCAATTCATTGAACAAGTACAATACATAGCCAATGAAACACATTTAACATCCAACCAGAATGCAAAAAGTGACATCTAAAAAAAAAAAAAAAAAAAAAAAATTAAAAAGTCATTTCTTTGTTGAACAGCATCACACAAAATTGCTCTATTTGCTCTGCTAGATTGCCAGGTCAGGGGCAAGTCCTTTCTCAGATGGCTTATTCTTTCTGCTGCCGCTCTCCCCTATCACAGTTCAGAAGGGTGACGTTTCTGCTATTGTTCTTTACCTGAAACCATCACAGCCTTACAGTAGATATGGCTGGTTGCAGTTGAAGGATGGAAATGAGCATGTGCAACCACCTCAGTAGGTGGACATGCACATTACTATACATATTAGACACCAGGGGGCTTCATCACAATGAAGAACAGAGAATATATGACAGGTGAATCATTTTTGCAACAAAGTCGATTACATAAGTAAAAAGTAAATTTAATTCTGGCACAACCTCCTTTAATTCACATTGGTCAAATATACAAATCTATCCTGTGATGGGCAGAAATATTTTTCAATCTTTTATCTAAGGTATTATTTTTAAACTTTCTTAATAAATGTAAAATTTTAATTTAAAACTTGGAATAGGCGCAAAACAATAACAATAAGCATTCTACCGTGAACACCGTGCTCCATATAAGTAATCATTTTTTGGCTAAATGAATTAACAAAGTGCCTATAGCTACAAGCATATGTACCATAACCTATAAGAAAAAGCCAGTCTACACACGAAATAACAAAATACATAATCTTTATTATATAACATAATTAAAGGGGTTGTCCGAGTTATTTTTTTGTTCTTTATATGTTTCTAACTTGTCAGGTATAACAACTTTCCCATATACTTTGTGCTTCTAAAGCTGCTGGTTTCTCAGAGTTGACTGAGGGTCACATGACCTATGATGTCACCTTATCTCTCTGGTCTGTGATGTTTCGTGCACAAGCCTCAGAGTTCAGATAACAGTCTGTACACGAGAGGTCACTGGCCACGCCCCCTTTCTTTGCCGGGCTGCTATCTGCTCTCTCCCTGGATTCCTTTAGATAAAACATTAACCCCTTCAGCCAGAACACACTGAAGGCTCAAGGCTTTACAACAAATAGTAGCTACAGCAGTGAGAGGAGACAAATGCTGGGCAAGGAGCTATAGAGTAATTGTATTGTACAACAACAGGTAGGGAGAATTTCCTGTGTGTATCAGCAGTGTCATTGTACAGCTGGGACTTGTAGTCCTACACATACAACATGCTGCTGAGTATCCCAGCAGACAGACATGTCACTCAGCACTTGTATTCCCTGCCTTTGCAGAGAAGGGGGGAGGGGCTGAGATTGTTGTTATTGCATGTAAACAAAGGCCAGAAGAGAACCAGGGAAATGAGGAAATATAGATTTTTTTTGCCTAAAACTTGCTGAACTTAGTTATATATTGCTGCCCATCAGATTTACAGTGCTATATATTTTTTTTTTTCATAACTTGGACAACTCCTTTAAGAGCAGCTTTAAAAAGACATTGCAGTACTGTATGGTATACTGTATATAAACGCCACAATGCAAAAGAAGAGTCCCATATAAAGTGCAAAGTGCATATAAGGCAATAACTCAAGCCCAGTTAGTAGTGGCAAAGGAAAATGTCCACGTATACAAATCAAGAAAAAATGTTATCCATGATGTGTCCCATAATCTAGGATGGCACCTTTTCTTAATAAATGTTTAATTACATTTTATTTTAAAACTTGGTTTCATCTGTATGTTTTCTCCTAACCTACATGCTGTGTATTAATGTTCAATGTAGCTTTATTTTATATATACAGTATATTGTGGTGATGTGTTTAGTAGCGCTGGAAGGGGTGTATATCCCACCCAGGTTCCTCAACTGGGTGAGATAACTAAAATCCAGGTAGATGGTGCTGGCTTCAGCAAACTTAGTTGCTGAAGCTATTTTTTTAGTTTTGTGTTGGGCTGGATTTTATTTGGACTGGCAGGTCCTGGACAGGTTTTCCTCTGGCCTGAGGAGGTCGCAGGTGAGGCCAGCTGGGATAAATCAACCCTCTTAGGGCATATGCACACGACGGCGGCCGTCACATGGCCATTTTTAGCAGCAATGAAAGCCTATGGCACTATTCACATGGCCGTTTTTTTAACGGCCAGTGAATAGCGTCCGTCCAGAAATAGGACATGTCCTATTTCTGGGCCGTTTCAACGGGCCAACTGCCCCATTGAAATGAATGGGGCCGTTTTTAACGGCCGATTGACAGGAGCGCTCCCATCTAACGGCCGTTAAAAACAGGTACACTATGGCCACTCACCCTATCCACTTGCTCGCGCTGTGCAGTCTCTGGTTTCTTCATTGAGCAGGCCCTGCCGATGGACCTGCGTTATGCGCGGTGACGTCACCACGTTGGCGCGCGCAGTGACGTCATCGCACACATCGCAGGTCCTTCGGTAGGTCCTGTGCGTGGAAGAGAGAAGAGACTGCTGCAGTGCGAGCAATTGGATAAGGTGAGGTTTTTTGTTTTGTTTTTTTTTGTTAATCTTAAAGCAGCTGTGGGGGCATTTATTTAAACCATGGGGGAAATTATTTAAGATGGGGGCCTCCATGGGGAGATTATTTTAGCTGGGGCACTATAAAAAATTATTTACACCGTGGGGGACATTATTTTAGTTAGGGGCACTATGGAGGACATTATGGGCATCATGGGGGTCATGATTAGGCCACATGCACATGACAGTAAAAAAAAAACGTCCGTTAAAAACGGACACACTGTCAGTTTTTCATGGCCATGGCCATCAGTGTGTGCATCCATTTTCTGGCGTGTGTCCATTTTTAATGTCCGTTTTGTATCAGTTTTTCATGTCCGTTAAAAACGGACATGAAAAATTGATGAATTTGATTGGCAGTTATTTCTTGCCCCCAACTATAATCATGACCCCCATGATGCCCATAATGTCCTCCATAGTGCCCCCTGGTAAAATAATGTCCCCCATGTAGGCCCCCTGGTAAAATAATGTCCCCCATGTAGGCCCCCATGTAAAATAATGTCCCCCATGTAGGCCCCCTGGTAAAATAATGTCCCCCATGTAGGCCCCCATGTAAAATAATGTCCCCCTGTAGGCCCCCATGTAAAATAATGTCCCCCATGGTTTAAATAAATGCCCCCAGAGATGCTTTTTGATGATTAAAAAAAACAAAAAAAAACACCTCACCTTCTCCACTTGCTCGCGCTGCAGCAGTCTCTTCTCTCACGCACAGGACCTGCCGAAGGACCTGCGATGACGTCACTGAACGCGCCAACGTGATGACGTCACCGTGCATAACGCAGGTCCATCGGCAGGGCCTGCTCAATGAAGACTGGAGACTGCGCGAGCAAGTGGGTAGGGTGAGTGGCCATATGGGACCCGTTTTTAACGGCCAGTAGACGGGAGCACTCCTGTCAATCGGCCGTTAAAAACGGGCCCATTGATTTCAATGGGGCAGTCGGGCCGTGGAAACGGGCCAGAAATAGGACATGTCCTATTTCTGGACGGACACTATTCACTGGCCGTTAAATAAACAGCCATGTGAATAGCCCCATAGGCTAACATTGGCACAAAAAATGGCCATGTGACGGCCTCTAGTTAGACGGCCGTCACACGGCCATTTTTCACTGTCGCGTGCATGAGCCCTTAGGCCTCTTTCACACGAGCGTCACGGATTAGGTCCGGATGCGTTCAGGGTGCGTTCAGGAAAACTCGCACCATTTTGCAAGCAAGTTCAGTCAGTTTTGTCTGCGATTGCGTTCAGTTGTTCAGTTTTTTCCGCGCGGGTGCGATGCGTTTTGATGCGTTTTTCACGCGCGTGATAAAAAACTGAAGGTTTACAAACAACATCTCTTAGCAACCATCAGTGAAAAACGCATTGCACCCGCACTTGCTTCAGGATGCAATGCGTTTTTCCCTAAAGCCCCATTCACTTCTATGGGGCCAGGGCTGCGTGAAAAACGCAGAATATAGAACATGCTGCGTTTTTCACGCAACGCAGAACTGATGCGTGAAAAAAAACGCTCATGTACACAGACCCATTGAAATGAATAGGTCAGGATTCAGTGCGGGTGCTATGCGTTCACTTCACGCATTGCACCCACGCGGAAAACTCGCTCGTGTGAAAGGGGCCTTAGTGTAAGTCTAGGCAGAGGAGAAGAACTAATCCTAGGGAAGAGGGTTGAAGCCTGTGAGGCTTGTGTGGTCTCAGCCAGGAGGCTATGTAAAGCCGGATCTCTCCTCTGTGTGGATACCTCGAACCTGACACCGTGTTGGTGAATTGCGTTTGTTTAGGTGAGTTAGAAACAAGCTTTATGTTAGTCAGAGCCCAGACAGACAGGAGTTTGTTTTGTTGTTTTGCTTATGTTTTGTCTGGGTACTGATGACCCCAAATAAAGCACGGTTGGAAGTTAAAACCCCCTGCGATCCCTTACATATGGTGGAGGTTAGGGGAAAGTCAATGCTAAAGGCATGTGTCCATGCTAAAAGGGCACAAAGTTGTCACTGGGGGCAACAGAAAAGTGAAAAGGAAAAGTGTTGCTAGGAGCAATGGCATGAAAAAAAGAGCAGATGCTGCTGAATGTTGCTTTGTTCCTGTGTTAAAGGGTAGGAAGCCTAATCTGCTAATCTGAACACTTCTGCTGTGTTGCAAGTAAAGCGTGCTGAAATTTAGTAGCCCAAGTGAGAGAGACTGCCCTGTTGAATTTATTTTTTTTTTTTTGGTGAGGGTCACTATGATGTCTGGTGTGGCTGTGCAAAGTCCATATAGTGCCCTTGAGCAGCTGATAAACCAGCTGATGCAGGACTGTTCAATGGAGAATCGTTTGATCAGGAGATCTGATGAAGAAAATGAAAGGTCCTGCAAGATGGTGATTGGGGGAATCCCGCTGGGGGTCATTCTAGATTCCCGGCAACAAGTGTCTCGGGTTGCGCCCGACGTTCTGAACTTTCTGAAGAGGGGGCCAAAGACTGTTACCACTGTGTCTCTGTCCTTTGTAATGGACTATGGCTCTGTACAGTAGGAGCTGTTGAAATGCGAGACCCAGAAGGTGGAATTTATGCTGGGCACAGACTTTCCATGGTTTTGGTAGCTATGGAGAGGACATAGTGCAGCTGGAGAATCTGAGGGAAAAGTCTGGATTCAAGGCCAAGGCGTTTCCCATGGCAACCACTGCATTGAGGAGTCTGCAGGTAATCGTGTGACCAGGAACCAGAGGCTGGAGGTTCCCAATATCCAGGAGAAGGAGGAGGATCTCGGTGGAGATGCACCTGGAGCACAAGCGCCCTCATCTCCCGGGTGTGCCGATACCGTGACGTCACGTGGTAAGGCCCCATTCACACGACTGTATGTTCGCATTTTTGCGGATAAGATGCGGAACCATACGGACCCATTCAATTTTCCATAGGAGAAAAAAAATGCGGAATGCACACCGTGTGCATTCCGCATCCGTATATTACGGAAGTTCTCCCGCAAAAAAAAGGAAACATGTCCTATACTTGGCCACAAAACACGTCCGTAGCCCCATTAAAGTCAATGGGTCCGCAAAAATGCGGAACACTACGGAAGACATTTCGTCTTCCGTTCTGTTTTTATACGGACACGGAATACATATGGTCGTGTGAATGGGGCCTCAGGCCGTTTCTGTTATTGCTAGTGATGCAGACAATGTGAGAGTGAGCAAGGCTCTGGAGGTTGGGCATGATGCTGACCAGTTCCCTACTGCCTCAGACGCCATGAACTGTGGTCTGAGCCGGCAGCAGTCGCTACCTGCCGAGCCAATAGGTGTTAAGACACCAGGACTAAAGACTGTGATAAAAATGTGTGACATTGTGGTGGATGGCAGTCCAGTCCAAGTGTTGTTGAACACAGGGAGCCAGGTGAGCCTGGTACATGCCAGCTTGGTGGCTGGGGACTATGTGGTGGACAAACACGTGAGTGTGATGAACATTTATGGGGATAGCGAGGTCTATCCTGTGGCTCTCACTGAGTGTGAGACTCCAGTGGGAACTGGGACTTATGAACTTGGTGTTGCACAAAGGCTCATGCATGGTGTAATGTTGGCCCGTGATTTCCCCTTGTTCTGGGAATTGTGGGGAAATGGAGACATTCCTGCAGAACCTGTACCTGTCCCTTTAAATGAAGCTATAAGGGAAATGACCATTGAAAACAATGGTGCAGATAAGGTGCAGAGTAAACGTGTCAACTTAACTGAATTGCCTAATGAAATATATGATGATGATAATTACACTCCCTTTTCTTTGTAGGTTGTGATCGGGGAAGAAGCTCCCCCTGCTGGTAAAAATGTATATGATTTAAAAATGCTGATTGATGTTGAGAACACACAGCTGAGGGAACCCACTGTAGGAAATATGCAGGAAAGTGTGGCAGTGCTAGAGGGTGTACCACACGTACCAGATGCAGATAAGCCATCTCCACTGTGTTCTATGGTTAGTGAGCTTGGGTGCAGGGCTGATGAAGGTGTTGTAACATACAATGTGAACCATGCACGTGAAAGAGAGCCTGAGCCGGTTCAGGACATAAACCTGGTCAAGTGGGGAGAGGTCAGCATATAGTCCAAAAACTATGCCCAGGTAGGGGAAGACTACCTGGCATGTCTGACCATCCAGAAGGAGACCCATAAAGAGATGGTGGAACTGAAGGGTCTACTGCTTGATATCAAGGAGAATATTAAAGGCTCCAAAATAGCACAGAAAACTGCAGTAGACACAGGCAAAGTGCTTAAAAAGACCCTGGTGGAAGTCCCTCTGGGTTTCCAAAAGAGAACGGTGGCACTTCTACATCTGCTGTGGCAGTAGAGAAGAGCCGGGACTGGGAACCAACTGTGTATGAGACCTTTCTCATCTAGTACGGAAGAAAGTAAATAGGAAACCTGAGGAGGAGAGTCCTCTGAAATATGTTAATAAGTCCAAGCCAGAGCCTGTTGAGAATGGGTCTTAAAGCTGTGACGCTGTGCTACTGGCCAAGGCAGAAAAGATAGAAAAAGTTCCTGCTGAACAAGCTGATGGGACTGATGTGGATGCAGAGGCCAAGAAACTCATTGTAGTGAGAAGCCAGGACCTGGTCATGAAAGAGATCCACTTCGTCATCGATGCTTTCCAGGAAGCCGGCAGCCTTCTGGGGAAGAAATACGGGGGGGACGGCCGACTAGTGTACAGATGCTGTCTACTATTATGGTATGGCTCTCCTGGAGCTGGTACGAATGGAGAACAATGTCCTGGGTGATCCTCTGGAGGGAGTGCCAGAAGAGGAAGATGAAGAGTCTGATAAGGACCCCAATATCCATAGTGCCTCCAACCTCGATGAGAAAGAAAAAGAGGAGTTAAGAGTGCAGGTATATGATGCCATGTCCGAGAAGGATGAGATGGCTATCAAAGAGAATGGAGACTCCAAAGAGACAAAGGCTGAAGAAGCTAAGGCCGATGAGTTGGAGTGGGAGATGAGTCCTCATGCGCTGCAGAGATCACAGAAGAGGCTGAAGGAGAGTCTGCCGAAGTGGAAAAAGCCACTGAAGAAGCAGAGGACTCTGAAACTGCCGCCAAATCTGAGGAAGCCACTGCTGAAGAGAACGAAGAGCGTGGAAATAGAACGTCTGGTGATTCCAAAACTAGCAGATCTGGAAGCAGAGATGCTGAAATAACTGTCAAGAAACAACAAGCAGAAACAAAGTTGAGGTCCCTGGAAGGGAAACAGCAAGACTCCAAGGAAGAAGTGAACCAGATATGTTTAAAAGGAGTGAGCGGACTCAAGCATTCTCTACTGAAGGAACTCCGCAAAGCAAAGGAGAAAGTGTCTGGCCACGACTATGGCTGGGAGCAACTGTGCGAACAGTTCAGTCAAGGGCTGGAGCAGTCCAAGAAAGGGCATGAGCATGTGCAAGAGCCAGCGAATCCAAAGGGAGCCCCTGTTGGTCGCAAGAAAACATCTTCAGGAAGGAGTTCCAGTAGCAATGGTCAAAACTCTAAGAATAACGAAAAAAGAGATGTGGTCATGTGATAAAATAAAGAAACAGAGAGCATGAATGCCAGAGGCAAAGAGAAAGAAAAAAAGAGAGCAAGATAAAAGAGTACGGGAGCGTATCATCGTCGCTCGTAAAAGAGTAGAAAGAGAGGGTCTGGCCATAAGATGGGCACTGGAGTCCATTATACACTATCTACGGGGTAGAAAGTTGGTGTTGGTGACAAACCAAGCTCTGCTGGCCTGGGTGTGGCAGAATAAAGGACAATATGTGACACTGGCCACATCTTCCAGAGGGCATGGTACGATGTGGAGAAATGCCCAGACCTCAGGTCTGAAGAAGAGGGGGGGGGATATGTGGTGATGTGTTCAGTAGTGCTGTAAGGGGTGTATATCCCACCCAGGTTCCTGAACTGGGTGAGATAATTAAAATCCAGGTAGATGGCACTGGCTTCAGCAAACTTAGTTGCTGAAGCTATTTTTTTTTAGTTTTGTGTTGGGCTGGATTTTATTTGTATTGGCAGATAGGTCTCGCAGTGCGATCTGTCGGTCCACACCCTTCCAGGACAGGTTTTCCTCTGGCTTGAGGAGGTCGCAGGTGAGGCCAGCTGGGATAAATCAACCCTCTTAGTGTGAGTCTGAGCAGAGGAACTAACCCTAGGGAAGAGGGTTGAAGCCTTTGAGGCTTGTGTGGTCTCAGCCAGGAGGGCTGAGAGGCCACGAGGCTATGTAAAGCCGGATCTCTCCTCTGTGTGTGGATACCTGGAACCTGACACCGTGTTGGTGAATTGTGTTTGTTTAGGAGAGTTAGGAAAAAGCTTTATGTTAGTCAGAGCCCAGACAGGCAGGAGTTTGTTTTGCTTATGTTTTGTGTGGGTGCTGATGACCCCAAATAAAGCATGGTTGGACGTTGAAACCCCCTGTTGTTGGAAGACTTTGTGGTTGCTACCCCCAAGAGAGCAAGCGATCCCTTACATAATAAATATATATAGATGAGCGAATCTATCTTGCCGCTTCGTATATTCGTTACAAATCTTCGTTATTTCCTATGCCGAAGCGAATCCGAACCTTTTCAGATTCGCTTCGTAAGAATCTTTTTAAATGTTTGTACGCTAACGCTACGTACGCATCATATAATTTGTATGCTAATGCTACACATCTGATAATTTGTACACTAATGCGTACATATTCAGTTAAGTAGCATACTTTTACTGTATGTTCATATTTTGTGCGGGCCTAGCATTGTATGATGTAACTGCGAGACTATAATACGCTATAGCTTCGTATGCACTTTGTACACTCATGCGTTCATATTAGCGGGAATGTTCGCAGAACACGAATATTTCTTTGAAGATTCGCTCATCTCTTGTATACATTAAGAATGTTGCACTTACAGATGTGCTTTCCTTACTTTTCCTCTTGTTTTCAGATATCCTCAGAACAGATGACCAGCTTGGAAAAGGAAAACTACAATTTCTATATGTGTCAAATTTGTATCATGAAAAATCAGAGTTCTCATAATTTGAGGAACGGTGGACACGTCTACAATTTGAACCATTCGTATAGTTTACAATATTTTTTTGGACCAAATACTATTATGATTGCACACTGGAAACGCATTGGTCACGCAATTCTTCTATTTAAATATTTCTAGCAAAGCATCACTGATTGACAGAATCTAAGTGTATAGTACGTATACAATGTCACATCTGTCACATCCTATTTAATTATTTTTTCTAATTGTCAGTAAGCATAGTTAAATGGAATGTAGTATACATGTCACATGTGCATTCACGTACCATATACACACCCACTCAGTCCTGTTCATACAAATACAATTTACATGTAGTAATTATTATTATTATTATTATTATTTTATTGTTATTATTACAATATGATTTAAAATATATCCAAAATATTTACCTTCTAATAAAGATAGAATGAAGTCTACATTGTTCCCAATGAGTCAGGTTGTTCCCATAAGTTCATTGCATTCATTAGAATACCTTATAAAAAACATTGATTAATTAATATACTGCTGCTGAATTTAAATGCAAATAGAGATAAATTGCACACATAATCTAATTCTTTCTGTTGAATAATATTTTGCTACAAAGTTCCCAGGAATGCCATTAAAACACAATAGCAGCAGAGGGGTTAAGCACGATTGTAATCAGATTGCAGTATGCATGATCATGTGGTTAATAGTACATTTTCCATGATTAACTGTCCCTGTTTGTTACAAGCTCCTATTAACATTAACGCTCTCTGTGTTGGCTGTGGAGACGCACCACGGACCAGTGGAAGATTAATGAATGCAGGTCCGCATGCTGATTAGAATGTGGCAGTTTAATAAACTCTTCTTCCATTAAATTATTTAATGCATTCATACTCATGCAGACTTTTCTGTGGTCAGCTTGACCACCTATGTGTTAATATTGGGAATTGGAATGCAGAGGATAGAAGAGATCTAGCAGTATATGAGGTAATTAGCTCTTGTGTCTGATAAATGGGGCAATGCCTATGTGTATACATGTTTTATAACATCTCAAATGCTTTCTTCATTATCCAGAATATTCTTTGAAATGAAATAGAAGACCCCCCCCCCCCCCCTCCGTCTGGTTTCACACATTGTGCTGATGACAGCAGCAACCACTGACTGAACATCCTCAAAAATGTTAAAGTTAACCATAAAAATGAGAATTTAATGTTTAAGAAAATTATGCATGGGGCCTCGAAATTCTTGCAATGTGGATGCATCTTAATAACACACAGTTTAGTCTTCCTGCAAACAAATTATTGGGGGGAAAAAAGTGCAGCCGTAGAACACAAATTACAGATGTGCCATGATTTTACAATGCTTCTTCGCATCTATTTGCCAGAGATTTATTCTGTATTATAACTGGTGAAAGGTAAGTTAATTACAGAGCAGAAGTGAGGGGAGGCGAGTGGGATGAAGTAAATGCTGGGATCTGGATAATTGAGGAATGGAGGTGTCTGATAATCCATACATTCTTAGTGTGCATTTTAGACAGACAATTAAATTTTCAGGTGGAGCCTCATCATTAACTGCATGAGAATGTCTGGTTTTGTTTTATGTGAGTTTGATAATGAAATTCATCAACAGCCCTTTCCTGAGCTTGATTTATTTTTGCCTTTTTCATCAGCATTGGGTACTTTTGTTATCTTAGGGCCCCTTCACATATATCAGGTGATCCGGTTCAGATCCCCTTCGGCGTGAAGCAGAAAACACCCCAGGGGGACGGAAGTCAGAACTGATCCCATAGTTTTCTACAGGATCCTTCTTATCAGTTGTTATGCTGGATGTCAAATAATGCCAGACAGAAAAAGCATGTTTAGGCTACTTTCACACTTGACATGAATCATCAAAAACGCTTCCATCACTGATAATACAACCTACTGCATCCATTATCAACGGTTCCGGTTGTATTATCTTTCTAATAGCAATGACAAATCCTGCACTAAAACCATTGTAGGTTAATGGGTGTCAGATCTGTTTTCTATTGTGTCCGAGAAAATGGACCCGGAAGAATTGACTTGCATTGTTTGTCATGCTGGATCCATTTTGCTCTGCGTCCTATGCCGGAGAGAAAACCGCAGCTTGCTACGGTTTATTGTCCGGTATGGGAACGCATCCAAATGGAATGGAACGCATTTTAGAGCATTACGTTCTGTTCAGTTATGTTTTGTTGAACCTTCTCCCTGGCTGTGACGCTCTCCGCTGGGATTGGACAGCGCTACAGCCAGGGAGAAGGAGAAGCCCGTTGAGAATCCCTGGCGTCTCCTCCTCCCTGTTCCGATGCTATGCATTAGCATAGCGCGCACCCGAACTTTACAGGTGCGCAGCGGGCGAACGGAGTGGCGCCATGCAAAAATAGTAAGAACACCTACATCCACAGTACATGCCCAACACAACTGTGTCCTTACTTACCTATGCCTGGACCCATGAAAGGTCCTCTTTAAGTTCTTATGGAAGTGCTTATGAAATGGATTAAAGCCTTTAACATTATACTGCCTTTTTTTCAGAAACCTGCTAAAGAAGCTATCCCATACACTATTGCACTGTATGGACTCATTTACATGAGTATTTTCATAATATTTTATCTAAATCGATCAGCCATAACACTAAAACCACCTACCTAATATTGTGTAGGTCCTCCTTGTGCCACCAATACAGCTCTGACTGGTTGAAGTTTGGACTCCACAAGTAATTACAGACTAGTGACAGGACAAATCCTCATCTATTCAATATATCACATGAGAATAATAAAGCTTAAAGGGGTTATCCCATGACTAATGTAAAAAATGAAAATCAGACATTATATAGTGCATGACAGTCTCTTTCTAACAAAGCTAGAACCAGCCCTATACCTCACATGGATCCAGAGATCTCCACATTCATTACTGTCTTTTCTGCTGTCTTTTCTGCTGCAGCTAAGGGTTGTGTGTATGCTCTCCCTATCACAACTCAGGAGGCAGTTGAAAGATGAAATTGAGCATGTGAATTAAAGCAATTGCCTAATAGCACTTAGAGCCTTATTCCCAAGTGTACCTTTGTTTTACTAATTGGTGTTTTCTATCTTCTGAAAAAACAGTTTATTTGGTATGCAAATGAGCCAATTAAGGTACCCAGAGGGGCGTTATCTTTACTCGAAGGAACCCAGGCACGAATCCTCCTAGTGCCCTAATCCACCTTCAGACAAAGCCCAAACTCACCCCCTCTCCGCTCTGATATGACGCCCCTGCTGCAATGTGGCTGCCCACCCCCTGCCACGTTACATATAGGCCATAACTCTGTCCACCCTTTTCCTGCTGCATAGCATCTAAATCTTGCATATTGCAGTGCCGAACACTGCCTGGGCACTGCGAGAATCATGCCCACTGAAGGCATGAGCCTCCACTCTTCAACTGGACATGCGCCAAGCCAAGTGATGCTTCTTCTACTTTATTTCTGGCACAGGCTGATTTAGGCGCAATGTAGCAGGAGAAAGGGCGGGTGGAGTAATGACATGTATGTGACATACATTAGCGGGGAGTGGATGTGTCAGAGTAGAGAAGATGCAGGATTGGGCTCTGTATGAAGGTGGCCTTGGGCAATAGCAGGAAGAGTGTCTTGTCTCCTTCGTGCGAAGATAATGCCACACTTGGCATCTAACTTGGCTCATTTGCCTACCAAACTGACTGGTTTTTCAGAAGATAGAAAACACCAAAGGCTGACACAGAAGTACACTTGGGAATACGGTACTATGCAATTGCTTTACTTCAATAGCCATAATGTAGGTGACAGATTCCTTTTAACGTTTATTTCAATCTTATTAAAACATTCACACATTAAAAATTAACCCAAAATTTCAGATGCTGAATGGTTACCCAGTATTACAACATGCCTGTTTTACGCGTAGGAAATGGTCTAAATGTAATACAGCTCAGACGCTGTTTTACATTTAGAACTGGCATTGGATGTTATGGAGAAAGTGGTGCCTCTTCATACCTTCGACAGATCCATTGCCAGCTCTGGGCCTTTATTAAGACCGGTGTCTAAAACACCAGTCTTAATAAATGTGCCCCTATATTTCAATATAACGTGTACCGGATAATCATTCAGCACCTGACATTTTTACTTATACTTTAATATGCTAATGTTTTCATTTTATTCAATTAAAAGTTATTTTTTTAGCACTGGGATTATTAAGACCTCTGGGGGTGTCCTTTGATATCTGACAGCAATACTTTAGCAGTATACCATTTAAGTTATTGAAGCTGTAAGGTAGGGCCTTCAATCTTGTTTTTCTAGAACACCCCCAGACTTTGATCATATTAAGCATTGGGAAATGCGGAAACCAATACAACGTTATACTATTTGTTTAGTTCCTCAAGCCATTCCTCTGTAATTTTTTGCATTGACTCCATAACCTGGTGACCCTAACTCTGGTTCACCAATCATCCTTCCTTGGATCATTTTTGGTAGGTGCTGAATAGCAGGAACCCCTCACAAGACCTACTGTTTTGGAGATGTCATCAAGCCATCCCAATTTGTCAATTCTCAGACTTGCTCAGATCCTTACACTTGCTAATGTTTCATGATTCCAGGACATTACTTGCTGTCTTATGTATCAAGGTTATTCATTTCACTCATAAATGGGTTTATTGTTATGGCTTATCAGTGGATAGAGTTCATATTTGGTGGTTCACATTGATATTTCTATTATTAAAGCATAAGCATAGTTTGAACTAGCTCTTTCTGTGAGAAAAGCTCTCCAAACAGTAAGATCCTAGGTGGCTCTCATGAAAGGATCTCCAGAGATCCTCTGTAATCTGTCCAGGAACCCAGAAGTAGGTGTGCCTGCAGGGCCACCACAGGCGGAATGAAGCGTTGCACAGTAACCATTAAAATCAAATGCCTTTCTTGGTAATGTACTGTTTTAGGTCCTCCAGATCAAAATATACTCTTTGTAAATGCTCTCTGCTCTGGCTTATGGATGAAGAACCTTTTTTCTTTAAACTCAGAATTCCCTAATAAATTATTTGAAATTTGGTTTTCCAGACCAATCCCTTGAATCAAATTAATATTAATAATATAATGTACATGTATCCTTAGTTTCACTTCATACTGGAAAGCTCAAACTATTATGACTTGATCATGAAAAAAGGAAAGATACACCTTAGGTAGATGGAAGTTTGGTAACATTATTTCCAAATGTTATAAGATCATGAAAACAGTCTAATTCATTGGATATAAGTACTGAGATTATATGCGTTAAAACAGTAAGATTGCCAATAGTTTGTAGTCTGCTGCTTCAAAAGTAAAAAAAAGGAGCTTCAAATAAAATCCCAGCATGTTGAAAATATATAAAATATAGCACAAAGATATTATTCTCATCTCTTGCTATTCCATTCTAGTGACTAAGACTTGACATGAAATATTTATTTTTCCCTTTGGTATCCTTCTTGGATTTTAGGATAAAAAATACACACATATTTACATTTTTATATATAAAGTGCCTACAGAATGATTGGGCAAATAGACAAAATGATACATAAATGCACCTAAATACATCTCTCTGATTCATAACAGAGTTTGATTAATTTTTTTGTTGTGTCTTAGGTTTTGACATGTCACTGAAACTTCCATGACCAATAACTTCACCCTCCTGAATTTCAGCCTCTAACAGTAATTATACAGCAATGAAAAAGTGCTAAACTTGAGATAGCAAGACTCTGCAGATCAATCTTTTTCAATTGAATCTGAACTTGTTTACATAAACCATAATTCAAGTTTTTAAAAATGTCACTGGTAAGAACCTGATTTATTCTCGTCATCTCCTTAAAAAAAAAAAAAAGTTCACACAAAATGTAATTTTAAATAGTGTCTAAATACATAAAGATTGCATAGCATGTCACAGTGCAACCGGGAAAAAATACATATTAAATCTCCAAAATTATATTTTATTGTAAATCAAATTGTAATGCAATCCAATTAAACCCTTATCCTATTTGAGTTTCTATTTAAATATAGCTGATTTATTCACAGCGTTGTGCCAGTTTAACTTCTAAAAATGAAGATATAATCTACCTGCAGATGCCATCTGCAATGTATTATGTAAAGATGCAATTTTATTTCCCCAAGAATCATTACATTTACCAAAGAGAACCTTTCCTTATGTATTTTACATTTGTGGAGAATTTCTATGCTGCTGATAATAATATTAACAGCAATACTAATGTATCTGCTGTCAGCCACACCAATTTTATTTCTCAATGTGGCAAAACATAAAGGGCCACATTTATTAAGACCGGCATTTTAGACGTCGGTCTT
This sequence comes from Rhinella marina, assembly GCA_900303285.1. Classification (NCBI taxonomy): domain Eukaryota; kingdom Metazoa; phylum Chordata; class Amphibia; order Anura; family Bufonidae; genus Rhinella; species Rhinella marina. The sequence continues at coordinate 15,416 of ONZH01020719.1, read as the reverse complement.
AATAAAGCCCTAAGCTGTAGGTGGATATGCCGAAGACATCATAGAAAGAGCCTTCCTTGTTTAGGACTCTCCCTTATTAGCCAATTCAGTTGAATGGGTGCCATATAATACTTACATTGTCACTCCAAGAACTGCAGCTTTCTCAAGGGATAATAGCTGACCGGGGATTTTAGAAGATGGTTTCTCTCCACAGCTGTACTACAGGGGCTACACTTGAACAGGGGTTTATCCTCAATTGACAACCCCTTTAAACGGTACCTTTAGTGATGATGCAGGCCACTTTTTTCAGAGCATTGCAACACCATTTTTCAGTGTCATGTGGCTGTTTATGCAGTTATACTTCTTGCTCATCCCACCCACATTTCCCTCTTCTGTTCCCGCACATGCCTCCCATTGTCAGAGACAGCTTCCCAGAGGAATAGTAGCTCATCGTCAAAGGTTTTAGGAGTTGATTCCTCTCACCAGCTGATCTACAGGGGCAACACTTGGATAGGGGGTTATCCTCAGTAGGCAACCCCTTTAAATCGCAACTTCAATGATGATACCAGCCACTTTTTTCAGAGCTTTACAAGGCCATTTTTCAGTAGTGTTTACATAATTGGACTTCCTGCTCATCCTGTCCATACATCCTACTTATGTCCCTGCATTTGTCTCCCAGCATCACTTAAACTTCTGATGGGGCATGCAGCCAAGATCAAAATTGGAGGTACTGTTTTAGAACAGTACACACAATACAGTTAAACATGTAATAATTTTGAAAGATTTTTACTAAAGTTTCTGGGAATTCTTTTTATAACATAACGAAGGTAATTAAACTGGGCAAAACATGGGCTCAGCATTTCAATCTATCATATTACTTAGATCATCCACTGATCTTAAGAACCATTATTACAGATGTTGAAGTACATGCTTACATTTAGCACATCAAAGGATGAAGGAGAAACGTTCACATTCAAGACACTGTCATTCTTCAAACCTACCTGTTTCCATCTAAGTCATTAGTAGAGATGATTCTGGTCCGATTTGGGCAAGTTGGGCATCAGGTTTGATTCTGGTTCGAATAGTTCAGCCAATCACTGATTATAAACGTCACCCGCCTCAGTCAGTGATTGCCAATCCAAGCCATTTCCTGAATGTGGAGGCTTGGTCTGGGGGGGGGGAGACCAGGGAGGATTAGTTGTTTTGTTTAGCTCATTCAGTCCCATTTTCTTTTACATTCACTTGAACACCTCTTTAATCTTGTTGATTCCTATCCTTCCATCATCTGTGATATTTCCAAACATCTCTTCTGCTGGCTCATTTTTTTCTTCCAAGAGCTCTATTTAAACAAAATGGCCCTTCAGGAAGTTCCCCAATTTTTTTAATAAAAGATATATGGCAAGCAAATCACAAATTTTGTCCTAGTTCTAAAACTGATAAAAGTATAGATGCTAAGTAATTGACAATTAGATATAGGTCACTCTATAGCTACATTTTTCTCTTAGTAATCTATTTCAATAGGTATTGACTATGCTGGGAAAGTATTTGGTTTCTTGAGCTTCAGTGTTAAACAAATGTGTTCTTCATTTCCTCTTGACTTGACATACCCAGAGATGATAACCTGATTTCCAAAATACTTGATTTTGTGATACTTTTGTAATGTGAGTTTCATCTTGTCGAATTCGTAGCATCTGAAATTGAAGTTCTAAAAATAGTTTTAAAAAATTAGCAAAATGGTAATTTGGGACACATCTGTATTTCCTCAAATTACAATTGTACATTATTGGATTCATAATATAGAAAAACAATGTGTACTAATAAAAAGCCATTTGATGGCAAGCAACCAATTAAGAAATAAGAAACCGAAATATCTTACTATAAATTAGGTACAAAAACATAAGCTAAATAAAAAAAAAGTACTACTAATAAAGTAAGGCATCACAGAAACTAGGACAATAATGCGCAATATTCAATTTTATACACAAGAATGTGTTGTATAGGATTTTTCCATAACAGATGGAAGAGGGAAGGGATTGATATTTATGAAAATGATTTATTAATTAAATCATTTATTAATATGCTTGTGGGTAGTCTATGAATCAAGATGAGATGCTGAAGCTGTTCCAATGGCGTAGATGCAACTGTTCATTTTAAGCAAAGCATTGTGCCATCTGCCATAGCAGTGTGTAGCATGAAAGTCAACGAAGAAGTCTTGTAGGTCTGGCCAATCAAACAACTAATTAGCTCTATACAGATCATTTTAATCTGATGGGCAATTGGTAGCTCTTTTTTCTCAGCCAAGACAAAGAATGGAATTTGTTATGTCAACAAGTTTGTAAAACCCATTTTCCTTTTTTAATCTGGCGGTAAATAATTTAATCTGTTCTTCAATGTACAGCATTTACTTTAGATTTAATTTATTAACAGCTGCAATTTTAAATTGCAGGTTATTAAAAATAATATTTGAGCCTAATAAAGAAGGAATGAAGAATGTCTGGAATGTGTGTATAGAAATATCTTTCTGATGTGCATAATCTGCCTACAAAAGAATACATTTGTTATTTCTCCCCCCGTGCTGGGTGGGCAACTAGTAGCAGTAATATTCTCCCCGGCAAGAATAGAAATACATTACTGAAGTCTTAATTCTGCATGTTATGAAGAAGTATGCAGGACCACTGCAACCAATGTATTTCATTTAGATGCACACATTGAGACATGTTCATAAAAAAGTAATTTTCTGTAAAGTTTCTCATAGACAAAATCAACCAATTTGCTACATAAAATGTACCAAATTCACAAAATGTTGAAAACCCCATTCTATACTGTATGACAGGACTATTCCAACTTGCCTTGTACAATACATTTCCCATTGAAAGAGTGCCTAATAGGCTTCTAGCAAAGGGGTGAGCCATTAATAGCAAAAACACCTATCCAAAAACTGTGGGACTTTATGGTGCAATAGCCATGCCCACTTGTGGTTGACAGCTGGCCTTCTCCATAAACAGTGATATAAAAAAGCTCTGATTCTAGCAATTAACCCTTTAGAATCTGTGTTTAATAGTAAGCATGGCACCTAAAAGATATAGACAAAAGGAGGGGGTTCCTTTTGGGAAACCTGTGACCCTAACAAAAACCTCCAGGTCAGTCATGTAGACCATGATTAAAGAATCTACTAATACAGTAGGTACTGGAGAGTGTTCCCCTGATAGGCAGTAATGCATTGGCTGGAATACATTCACTTGTCAGAGAATACTGCTCTCCTAATGGGACAAAAAAATACACACATATTTGGTATCACCTCAAATGAAATGACCCATACAATAAAGTTATCATTTCATTTATAATGAACTTCAAATATATTACAGACAATTCTGAGCAAAAAAATTGTCTAATCTCTATTTATCTAAAGAAGTACTCCCACAAAAATGTTACCCTCTGGCCCATTAGAAAGGCACTTGACGTAATTGAAGGTAATCTTTTGACCACTAGATGTATTTATGAGTTTTCTGCTTCCTTCTGGTCTTTAACTGTGTCATGTGATTGCACCAAAACTGACTCTGCGACTGACACAGCATCTTATCTCTCTTATCTGTGGACCCGGAAGTGAATTTATCTATTCATTCCTATGGGAGTCCATCATTCTCATAGGAATCATTACAGATGATAACAAAAACTGTCTTCTCATTCAAACTAAGACACTGTTTTGTTTGAAGAGTCAGAGGGTCTGTCCCATTAAAAAAATGAGGGTCAGATGGTAATGGATAATTCACCACTACAGATACCGGTAAGAAGATTACCTTCACTACAATTTATATTGTGTACCTTTCTCACGGCCAGGGAATGTACATTTTTGTTGGAGTGCCCTTTAAGAATAAAGTACCACCAGTACCACCTTGACCTACTAAGTGTCCTTTCTTACATACATGGCTTGAGATCCAGAGATGAGTGGTAAAAAAAACAAAAACTTTTGCTTTACACAGAGTGCTCTACAAAGTAAATTAAAGGCTTTTCTTTTTCAAAGCTGTCCATCTTGCACCACTTATCTCAAGATATCTTGAGACAAGAGAAAGGGTAAGGAAGGACACATCTGTACATTACTGTTCTTCTGCACTATGATTCAGTAAAACAGTTCAGTGGCATCATATCTAATGTGTACTGCATGAGCAGTAAGACGTAACAATACATCACCATCACATGAACGATATGAAGGATATTTTGGAGATGCATTTAGAACTTTTTTCACAGTCTGCTTTCTCCTGATAAAAAAAGTGAAAGTGCTCCAACCCTTTCTGACACTGATTATCTCCATGAACGTTAAAGAGGTTGTCCAGGATAATAAAAAAATCTTAGAGAAGTCTTCTAATGGACTAAACTAAGACATAATCTTATACTCGTTTCTATAGTGATGTACTCTGTGGTGCTCTTCCAGTCCTCTGCTGCTTACAAACTGCACCAGAGACATGTCAAGACATGCACTTACTAATTTTCATCCTGACAGTTTATGGAATATGGAAGACACACAAAGGGCAAAAAACAGACACAGACCAAACATGGATTCTTCATGGACATCTTCACAGATGAACCACTGATCATCTTCTGTGATGTGATCACAGACACAGGCGTGTGAAAGAGATCTAATGCAGTTGGATGCACATTGATATCCAGTGACTGCTGGACCCAATTACAGTCCTCAGTGGTAGACCACTCAGAACGTGATTGGCTGGCATGGTCATGTGCCCCATACTGGCAAATTTGTAATCAAGCAGCAGCAGAAGGACCGTACCAGCACCATAGAGAATGAAGCCGTAGAAGAATCTAAGATGTTTTTTTCAGTTTAGGCCATTGCAGGGCTTGTCCATGATTTTTTATTTTATCAGACAACCATTTTAAGTGTATTAAATGCCAAAATATTGGACGCCTTGTGTGCTGTAATCCTTAGATAAGGTTCATTTGATCTTGCCGTTTGCCACATATGCTTTAAGGTATTTTTTTTTAAATCCACACATATTACAACGTGTTCATTTTATTGGCTCAGTACGAAAAAACACAAGACTTCAAAACTATTTATGTCATCATACTTGAAGAAGAGACCTAAGTAGTTCTGAAAGCTTGCAATTCCCTCCAAGTGTTCAAATGTAATTTCAATTATATGTTGCTCTAATAAAAGGTATCATACAATCTCCTCCATCTCCCTGCACTTTCATTTAACTCAAGTCAATAAATGTGCCAGCCTCACTCCACTTTTGTTATTTTTTTTCCCACAAACGTATTTTCTTGCACTATTTGCTAAAAACTATATTTTCAGTAAAACTGTTAGTAAACTTATATTCCAGAAGGGAAGCTTTTTGCTTATTTCTCTAAAAGCCCTCCAAAAGGCCCAGCAATAAGTTTACTTCTTTTTTTTTATCCTTAGCACAAATCCTGGAAAATGCGCCCGGATCTCAGTCCTTATCACTTTTAAGAGAAAGGCCTTTCTTTGAATTATAGAGAGGCAGTAGCACTTTGCTTTGATCTTTTTTATTTCGGTGTTTATGTTCTAGACCTTGGGTTTAGAATCTCCATTGTTTTTGGTAATGGAGAATTTTCAGCATTTTATCTATCTTTTATCTCTGTACTCATGACTTTCACGTTCACTGTTTCTAAATCCAGAAAGTACAAAGCGATAGGATCAATGTCCAATTTGTTCATGAGCAAGCTCCATTTATTGTTGGTGTAATGATGACATGTGATGAAAAAAATGACGTCGCTGGGCTAGCAGCTGTCATATACCACAGTTAGTATAGGTTTGCTTGCTGTGTGTGTTGGCTTAGAAAAGGTGAAATGAAGTCCATTGTGAAGTGCTTACCAACTTGTCTTTAGAATTGTTTGTTCTTAAATGGAGATGAGTTAACCTGCTGTCCCCACTCATTAACAGGACATCTTGATAATCCGGCACCTGCGCCGCTGCTTCAAGTAACTGTGCCATTGCAGAGGCTCTGATTCTGCTACTGGAGCAACAGCTTCCGGGCGGTGGTGCATGAACAGTTGCTGCTCCAGAAGCAGAGCCAGGTCAAGACTGGCTGAGATGTGTGGCCTTGTAAATCAGGCAGAAGGTGGAGCTTCTTCAGCACATGGAACAGCACAGTATAGGGGGCAGCGCATCTCAGATGTAGAACTCTGGTTGAATAGATGAATTGTTCTATACAAACTTATTCGCTCATCACCATTTCTATACTTTCACTTCTTAAATGCAATTATGAATTCTGTAAATCCATGTGATGACTACTCACATAATCGATATGTTAAAGGGGTTGTGTATCAATATATATTGATGACCTATTGTCAAGATAGGTCATCAATATCAGATAGGTTGGGGGACGACACCCTCAATGATCAGTTGTTTGAAGACGAGACGGCGCTCCATGTGAATGCTGCTTCCAGTTCATTATACTTTTGTTTCAGAAGTTTTGCACACTACAATACTACTCCATTCACTAATATGAGACTGATGGACATAGCCAATCACTGTATTCAGCTATCTCTGACAGTCCTAGAGAGATGGACTGTGTGACCACCACTCCATTTAAAAAGGTAACATAGAGTTCCCATTCTTGAGATTGGTATCTCTACGGTCAAGTTCCCAGAGATCATATCATTATCCTGTCTTTAGGTGACAAATGTTCTTCATGGACCAACCTCTTTAAGACCTTTAGGCTAATGCGTAGAAGATACCTTTTAGCTTTGCTCTGAAATTTTCAAAATATCTCCTATGATGGAATACAATTTACAAAACTGATATACTAACACAAGCACTGAATTTTTTGCATTACAACATACAGTAGTGCTGATAGTGTTCTTACATGGTTCAACATCAGCCACCATTTCTAGCAATGTCCAGTGTGCTCAGACGGGGTCTGAAAATAAGAGGGTTTGGCTCATGCTAGAGCACCATGGCCTATTCATTATGCTGATTGTTAGGGGTTGCAGATACCAGGTTCCCACCAATCAAACCTTGATGACCCAATCTAAGAATTGGCTATAAATTCTAAAATCTTCTTTTCTTTGGATTTTTACATAAAGTCCCTCAAAAGATCCAAATTTGCTGTAAGCTGTGACAGCATAGATAGGTGTGGAACCAGGTAAAAGAACAATTAATAATGAATTCAATAGTAGATTTGGATACAGGTTATATAGACACAGACTTATTAGACTATACCATAAAAACAAATAGTAGGTGGTGTAATCTCAAATAAAGTAGTATACTGTATAATCTACATATGTTATGACTTAGGGTTGTTTTACATGGGCAGCTAAATTGCCCAAATGGGGATTTGACAGGACAAGTGCTTTTGTGAAAATTTTCTCAGACCCATTCTCACAGAAAAACATTATTGCTGGTAGCACACCCAATGTACAGTGGGGAAAAGTATTTAGTCAGCCACCAATTGTGCAAGTTCTCCCACTTAAAAAGATGAGAGAGGCCTGTAATTGACATCATAGGTAGACCTCAACTATGAGAGACAAAATGAGAAAACAAATCCTGAAAATCACATTGTCTGATTTTTAAAGAATTTATTTGCAAATTATGGTGGAAAATAAGTATTTGGTCAATAACAAAAGTTCATCTGAATACTTTGTTATATATCTTTTGCTGGCAATGACAGAGGTCAAACGTTTTCTGTAAGTCTTCACAAGGTTGGTACACACTGTTGTTGGTATGTTGGCCCATTCCTCCATGCAGATCTCCTCTAGAGCAGAGATCTTTTGGGGCTGTCGCTGGGCAACACAGACATTCAACTCCCTCCAAAGGTTTTCTATGGGGTTGATATCTGGAGACTGGCTAGGCCACTCCAGGACCTTGAAATGCTTCTTACGAAGCCACTCCTTTGTTGCCCTGGTGGTGTGCTTGGGATCATTGTCATGCTGAAAGACCCAGCCACGTTTCATCTTCAATGCCCTTGCTGATGGAAGGAGGTTTGCACTCAAAATCTCACAATACATGGCCCCATTCATTCTTTCATGTACACGAATCATTCGTCCTGGTCCCTTTGCAGAGAAACAGCCCCAAAGCATAATGTTGCCACCCCCATGCTTCACAGTAGGTATGGTGTTCTTTGGATGCAACTCAGCATTCACTCTCCTCCAAACACGACAAGTTGTGTTTCTACCAAACAGTTCTACTTTGGTTTCATCTAACCATATGATGTTCTCCCAATACTCTTCTGGAACATCCAAATGCTCTCTAGCGAACTTCAGTCGGGCCTGGATATGTACTGGCTTAAGCAGTGGGACACGTCTGGCACTGCAGGATCTGAGTCCCTGGCGGTGTAGTGTTTTACTGACGGTAGCCTTTGTTAAGTTGGTCCCAGCTTTGTGCAGGTCATTCACTAAGTCCCCCCGTGTGGTTCTGGGATTTTTGCTCACAGTTCTTGTGATCACTTTGACCCCACAATGTGAGAACTTGCGTGGGGCCCCTGGTCGAGGGAGAGTATCAGTGGTCTTGTATGTCTTCCATTTTCTATTTATTGCTCCCGGAGTTGATTTCTTCACACCAAGCTGATTGCCTATTGCAGATTTAGTCTTCCCAGCCTGGTGCAGGTCTACAATTTTATTTATGGTGTCCTTCGACAGTTCTTTGGTCTTCACCATAGTGGAGTTTGGAGTGTGACTGTTTGAGGTTGTGGACAGGTGTCTTTTATACTAAAAACAAGTTCAAACAGGTGCCATTACTACAGGTAATGAGTGGAGGACAGAGGAGCCTCTTAAAGAAGAAGTTACAGGTCTTGCTTGTTTGTAGGTGACAAATACTTATTTTCCACCATAATTTGCAAATAAATTCTTTAAAAATCAGACAATGTGATTTTCTGGATTTGTTTTCTCATTTTGTCTCTCATAGTTGAGGTCTACCTATGATGTCAATTACTGGCCTCTCTCTTCTTTTTAAGTGGGAGAACTTGCACAATTGGTGGCTGACTAAATCCTTTTTTTCCCCACTGTATATACGACAATAAGACGCGATCAATGACGAAAAGAGGGATTATCCGTTTGTTGGGTGATTGCTGGGCAAAGATTGAGGAGCAGCCAAGGAAGCACAGAGACGCGCGATACGGCCATCGCCGCTTAGCTGTGTGGGATGGCGCACATCCGCTCCCTGTGAAGCAAACTGTTTGCGACTATCTACTGACCTGTTTTAACAATAAAAGCTGTGAAGATACCGGTGAGTGCTGCAATTGATTTTCTTTTCATCTTTGGAATAGATACATTAACCAGCCAATTATTGGTCTGTGTAAAAGGGCCATAGATAATACAAAGATAGTTAGCAAGTGACAGTACTTTATATGCATCTGCTATTCATGTCAATGTTATGAGTGATGTTTTACTTTCTTGGAAAAATAGGCAATCATAATACCAACATAACTATATATTAGGTTTTATATAATGGCAGTTTAGGCAAAAAGAAGTATATTTATATATAAATGGTTCAATTCTGACTTTCTTAGACTTGTAATGGATGGTATTTCCAGAAAATCATTCATAGTAGTCAGTGGGTTTCTGCAGTAACCATGAATGTGATGGCGGCAGATAAAGCAAAGATAATTAGCAAGTAAAGAAACAGTGTTGGATAGATAGATAGACAGAATGAATTACAGTATGTTTTTATTGTGGTTTATCGAGCAATAATACAAATATAACCATGTGTTATGCCTTGTGTATTGATGTTTTTAGCAGACCATTATATATTTCCATACTCATGGTTCAATTTTGACTTTCTTAGACAGGCGGCTCCCTGTTATTTCCAGCCCCATAGTTCACAGTAGATTCCTTTTTGTCAGCATTTCAAAGATTATTAGTTCACTTTGAGAATTGGGCATTAAGTCAGATTTCATAAACACCAGCAGGTGGTTCATAGAAAGGTCAGATGAACTCCCTAAATTTCATACATCTTATATCGATTCATAACTGGGCCACACAGTGCATTATTGGAATATATATTTTTATAACAGAGAAACACTATTAGATAGTCTCTTCAGATTTACGCACAGACAAAGAGGCTTCCTTACAATGAAGAGTTGTATTTAAAAAATATTTAACAGTAAGTCTCAATGTATTTGATTATTTTTTCATTGCTTTATATTAGTCTACATCATGCTTGTGTTATATTGATTTTGTTTTTGTTTTTTAACATCTATGAAAAAATGTACTGTACTGTATATTCATGCTGAAATTTAATGAGCACCTAATCAGTCGGGGGAAGATGTATCATTTGTACAACCTGCTGAGTTACTGAAGAATACACCAGTATGCATAAAATTTTATGATATTGCTTATTTCCATTACATGGCATTATATCTCTCTGCACTTGTGTGCCATGTACCTGCATTCATGTTGATATGCCTTATGTTTGTTTTGTAATGTGATATTTTACATACGGTATGTGCTTTGAGGGTGAGACTTGCACTGGCAATTCACAGCATAGATCAAAATGCTACAGATATAAAAAAAAATTGCACTGCATATGTAGTACCCCAGTATGGGGGCATCTGCAAAAGGTTTGTTCTTTATGTAATGTTATGCAGTGTGATATTATTCAATGCTAAGTATGGTGTAGGAACAGTCAGGGTTAACTGGCCCTGACTCAGCCCTCTTAAGGAGGAGCAAGAGTGGCTGGTTCCATCCCTATCTTTACAGTGTTCTAGTGAGTCTTAGGAAGACCTTGAAGAGGCTCCTCAGATCAAAAACTACATGTTTCAGTGAATCACAATTCTCTGCATATTCTTGTAGAAAGAAATGAGAAATATTTAGATATAGAGAATCTGCATGGTTGAGTAAGGAGTCACTCAGCAAGATAACCTGCGTTTAGAGCTATTCAGACTTTGCTGCTGTGGAAGGATAACAAGTTCATATACCCACTGACACAATATCACCAAGAGTAATCAGTTGGACCTGCATGGTGCAGTGCAAATGGTGGCATTATCGCAACAATATAGTCACCAGATTCTACTGAGAGAGACTTTAGCAAGATAATGTATAAAGAGAGCGATAACTTCTAGCGTTCCAACCACCATACATTGTTATCTACCAAAGAAGTTGCTGTATTTGCAGATGAGATGGTGTTTCCTTGTTGTTGGATGTACAACAAATCCCAGTTTGTACTACAGTAAAGAGAGACATTTATTCTGTTTAAAGATAGCCTGGTTTCCTACATCTCTACAAGCTAGCCATTGAACCTCTACACCTCCTGCCAGGCACCCATGCAACCACTTAACATCAAAGGCACCCCAAACTACCACAGACAGGAGCCAAAATTACAGGGAGTACCACAAGGGAAGAAATTGTGTGCTCTCCTCTCATTACAATGGCCTAAGGAAATCACTGTGACACATCCTATAGTCAGAGCCACTACCACTCTACTCTACTATGTCCTCTGCTCCAGCTCCTCAAGGGCTCGCTGCAAGTTCCATACAGACTTGTTGCAGATACAGTGTGTTTCTTTTTTTCTTTTTTTTATCTTATCCAATTTGCTAATTGCTACTACTGTAAAATGCTGCAGATTCTCAGCATGGAAATCCTTTGCAGAATAGCTGCAGCATTTTTTCAATTTGTGGCCATACCCTTAATGATACAGCCTATAAATGAGAGGTTGCCTCTGTATAGTTAATGGTATGAATAATAGTCTTTAAAAATATTCATCTTAAAAGATTAAATGGGTTGTTACATGCAAAATATTCTACAATTTGCAAACCAGCACTGGGATCTGAATAGATGAAATTGAAAATTTTATATAGCTGCTGAGTTAGGCTACTTTCACACTAGCGTTTCTTTATTCCGGTATTGAACTCCGTCATAGGGGCTCAATACCGGAAAAGAAACGCTTCAGTTTTGTCCCCATTCATTGTTAATGGGGACAAAACTGAACTGAAGACAACGGAATGCTCCTGAAAGCATTCCGTTCCGTCTTCAGACCGGAGAACAAACCGCAGCATGCTGCGGTTTGCTCTCCGGTCCAGGCATCTGCACTAAGACGGATCCGGAATGACCCCCAATGCAAGTCAATGGGGACGGATCCATTTGGTGTGACACACCAGTAATCCGGATCTGTCCTCCATTGACTTGCAGACATACATACATACATACACACACAAACACATACATACTCACATACTCCAGCCAGGGACGCCGGCAGCATGTCTTCACGCGCCTCCTGCGCGCATGTATGACGTTTCCCAACTGCGCCCGGCAGAGGGCGCTGTGGGGAATCGTCATCACTGCGCGCAGGAGGCGTATGAAGACGTGCTGCCGGCGTCCCTGGCTGGAGTATGTAAGTATGTGTGTGTTTGTGTGTGTGTATGTGTGTATGTACAGATGCGTCCACGCTTAACTTATCTCCAAACTCAGAGTGGTGACAGTTTTGTCCTGATAGCAAAACAACATGATATCGCGAGATTGTAACTAAACTCTAAAAAACTGCAATACACGTCACAACCACTGGGCGGTGAGTGCTCCACATTTAGCTGATTGCTCAGCTGCTTTTTCTTTTGTTTAGAGTAGCTGGCCTCAGATGTGAGATATTTATCGGCAGACCAAGCTAAATGTGGTGAGATATATTGAGAATATTTAATGTGCTAAAGTCAAACACATGAGAAAAAAGGAAAACTAAATAGAGTATCCAAACATTGTGTGTTACCGTCAGCTGGACTGTGTATCTAATCCTATCTTAAGTAATACTGTCTACAGAGTCGTGTATCTAAGCCTATTATGTGTGATACTGTCTGAAGAGTTGTGCATCTAATCCGATCATATGTAATACTGTCTGCAGAGTTGTGTATCTAAGCCTAGCATGTGTGATACTGTCTGCTTAGCTGCGTATCTAATCCTACCTTGTGTGACACGGTCTGCTGAGCTGTGTATCTAATCCTACTTTGTGTGATACTGTCTGCTTAGATGTGTATCTAATCCTATCCTGTGTGATACTGTCTGCTGAACTGTGTATCTAATCCTATTCCGGGTGACAGTGTCTGCTAAACTGCGTATCTAATCCTATCATGTGTGATACTGTCTGCTGAACTGTGTATCTAATCCTATCATGTGTGATACTGTCTTCTGAGCTGTGTATCTATTCCTATCATGTGTGATACTGTCTATGAAGCGATTAGATGTATGTGTATAGAGTGTGATACTGTCTGCTTACCAGCGTATCTAATCCTATCATATGTGATACTGTCTTCAGGATCGTGTATCTAATCCTATCCTGTGTGATACTGTCTGCCGAGCTGTGTATCTAATCCTATCATATATAATACTGTCTGAAGAGTTGCGCATCTAATCCGATCATATGTAATACTGTCTGCAGAGTTGTGTATCTAAGCCTAGCATGTGTGATACTGTCTGCTTAGCTGCGTATCTAATCCTACCTTGTGTGACACGGTCTGCTGAGCTGTGTATCTAATCCTACTTTGTGTGAAACTGTCTGCTTAGATGTGTACCTAATCCTATCTTGTTTGATACTGTCTGCTGAGCTGTGTATCTAATCCTATCATGTGTGATACAGTTTTCAGAGTTGTGTATTTAATCCTATAATGTGTGATACTGTTTGCAGAGTTGTGTATCTAATCCTTTCATGTGTGATACTATCTGCAGAGTTGCGTATCTAAGCCTATTGTCTGCTGAACTGTGTATCTAATCCTATTCTGGGTGACAGTGTCTGCTAAACTGTATATCTAATCCTATCATGTGTGATACTGTTTGCATAGTTGTGTATCTAAGCCTATTGTGTATGATACTGCCTGCTAAGTTGTGTATCTAATCCTATCATGTGTGATACTGTCTGCTAAGATGGGTATCTAACCCTATCTTGTGCGATACTGTCTGCTAAACTGCGTATCTAATCCTATTCTGGGTGACAGCGTCTGCTAAGCTGTGTATCTAATCCTATCATGTGTGATACAGTTTGCAGAGTTGTGTATCCAATCCTTTCATGTGTGATACTATCTGTAGAGTTGTGTATCTAAACCTATTGTGTATGATACTGCCTGCTAAGTTGTGTATCTAATCCTATCATGTGTGATACTGTCTGCTGAACTGTGTATCTTATCCTATTCTGGGTGACAGTGTCTGCTAAACTGCGTATCTAATTCTTTAATGTGTGATACTGTTTGCAGAGTTGTGTATTTAATCCTATCATGTGTGATACTGTCTGCATATCCATTTATCTAATCCTATCATGTGTGATACTGTCTGCTAAACTGCGTATCTAATCCTATCATGTGTGATACTGTTTGCTGAACTCTGTATCTAATCCTATTCTGGGCGACAGCGTCTGCTAAGCTGTGTATCTAATCCTATCGTGTGTGATACAGTTTGCAGAGTTGTGTATCTAATCCTATCCTGTGTGATACTGTCTGCTGAACTGTGTATCTAATCCTATTCTGGGTGACAGTGTCTGCTAAACTGCGTATCTAATCCTATCATGTGTGATACTGTCTGCTGAACTGTGTATTTAATCCTATCATGTGTGATACTGTCTGCTGAACTGTGTATCTAATCCTATCATGTGTGATACTGTCTTCTGAGCTGTGTATCTATTCCTATCATGTGTGATACTGTCTATGAAGCGATTAGATGTATGTGTATAGAGTGTGATACTGTCTTCTGAGCTGTGTATCTAATTCTATTAGGGGTGATACTCTCTGCTGAACTGTGTATCTAATCCTACCTTGTGTGATAGTTTTCTGCTGACCTGTGTATCTAATTCTATTAGGTGTGATACTGTCTTGTATTGTATTGTATTGTTGTATCTTTATAGAGTGTGATACAGATAGAGATAAGGAGCTTTCCATTGTGAACATACAGTACACTCAGCCACTGCTCAGATAAGAGAGGTGGGGGAGGTGCTCATATATTTCAGTCCCTGTATTTCCCTGTCTTGTGGATGAGGCCTGATTACCAGTTAAGTAAGGCCTTTTTCACATTAGTAGCAGCACGGATCCGGCAGGTGAAGGGTGCCGCCGGATCCATGCTGCTGCAGGGACATGTGTGGGGGCAGAACCGCGCTCCCTCCCCACACATGTCATACAGTACATACACACAGACACACAGACATATACACATACAAATACACATACATACTTACATGCTCCCGGCAGGTCTCCACAGCGCAGGAGGAGCAGGATGGCGCACACATAGGACAATTCCCCACAGCGCCCTCTGCTGGGCGCCGGGTGGAATCGTCCTATGTGCACGCCGTCCTGCTCCTCCTGCGCTGTGGAGACCTGCCGGGAGCATGTAAGTATGAATGTGTATTTGTATGTGTATATGTCTGTGTATGTTTATGTCTGTATGTGTGTGTATGTATGTGTGCAGGTGACGGATCCGTTTACAATTGTGTCACACTGAACGGATCTGTCCCCATTGACTTTCATTGGGGGTCATGACGGATCCGTCTTGGTGCGGATGCCTGG
>ONZH01020718.1:0-45842 GCA_900303285.1 Rhinella marina | reverse complement strand
TCAAGTAATTTGTCCACCAGTCAGTCTTCCACGCAGTCCACCCACGTTACCCAAGGGAGCCACTCCTATGGCTCCTCCACCTCAACCTCCTTCCCCCCAGTCTGCCCCCTCCCAGGAAAATTTGGAATGCGATCCGGCATACTCTCAGGAAACTGTTTTCTGGACCCTTCCGAGAGTCACAAACCACTTCTCAGGTTGCTGCTGACCTCGTTCCCGATGCCCAAGTTTTACAACTGTCGTAGTCTGTGGGTGATGATGATGACAATGTTGACTTAGTGGAAGAAGTTTGTAAAGAGGTGTCGGACGATGAGAGACACGGTTGTCAGACAGTCGTGAATTGTTGTTAGGGAGGAATTCCGAGGGGGGAGCAGACTGAGGAATCGGAGGATGACGAGGTGACGGACCCAAGCTGGGTTGATATGCAGAGTGAAGACAGTGCTTCTGAGGCGGAGGCGAGTGCTGCACCAGAACAGGTTGCAAGAGGCAGTGGGTGTGCGCCAGAGGGAGAAGCAGGGCCAGAGCTGGTGCATCAGCAGCAACTGTTTCACGTAGTGAAGCTCCCGTGGCGAGGCCTAGATGTTCGCAAGTCTGGAGGTTCTTTAAAGAAAGTGAGGATGACCGACGGACTGTGGTGTGCAACCTGTGCCACACCAGGATCAGCAGGGGTGTCACCACTACTAGCCTAACCACCACCAGCATGCGCAGGCATATGAGTGCTAAACACCCCACTCAATGGAACCAAGGCCGTTCACCACCTCCTGCGGGTCACACCACTGCTCCTTCCCCTGTGTCACTCGCAGCCTCTGCTAGTCAACCCCCTGCGTCACTCGCTGCCTCTGCTAGTCAACCCCCTGCCCAGGACCCCGGCACGAGCGCCTCCCGCCGGAAAACCACACCGTCGCCTCCACGATCCTCCAACGTGTCCCAGCGCAGCGTTCAGCTGTCTTTACAGCAGACGCTGGAGTGCAAGAGGAAATACAGTTCCACCCACCCACATGCCCAAGCCCTCAACGTCCACATCTCCAAGTTGCTATGCCTGGAGATGCTGCCCTATAGGCTGGTAGAGTCCGAGGCCTTTCGAAATCTCATGGCGGTGGCTGCCCCTCGGTATTCCGTCCCCAGCCGCCACTATTTTTCCCGATGTGCTGTACCAGCCCTACACCAGCACGTGTCACAGAACATCATCCGTGCCCTGACCAACGCGGTTAGTGATAAGGTCCACCTAACCACGGACACGTGGACAAGTGCTGCCGGGCAGGGACACTATATCTTACTGACGGCACATTGGGTTAACTTGGTGGAGGCTGGGACCGAGAATGACCCTGGGGCCGCTCATGTACTGCCCACACCGAGGATTGCGGGGCCTACCTCGGTCACGGTCTCTCAGACGTACTATGCCTCCTCCTCCTCCGACCCCTCCTCCTCCTCCACCGAATTACCATCCGCAAACTGCATACATTTTTATTTTTGGGATAGGTGTGAAAAATAATACTACTTGCGAATCTATACTGCCCAACATTGGATACGGTAGCAAGTAGAAGACCAAACACATGATGCCCACAGGGTTCCTCAAATTCCTGGTCCACCCGCAAATTCCTTGTCCACAATGTCAAGGAGGTCGAGGTTCTGTGGATGGGCAACAAGTCCTTCTGTACTGAAATCGCCGACAAAGTCTCCATCTAAGAACATACAGACCATTGTGGAGAGAGCGGCACAGCTCGCCATCAAAGTGACGAACCCCAACGCCAGACTGCGCAGAGAAGATAACGAATAAATATCTCTGTGGTTATTTTTGCTAAATAAAAGTTAAATAAACCCCCCAAAAAATTCATCTGTTCCTGTGCCTGATCCACCCAAGTTGAATCTGTCCCATCATGAGAAAGTCCCCCCCAAGGAGTCCGCACTGTAACTTGCTTCCCATACAACTACCTCACCCCCCGACACCTGTGTCTCGCCATTGTCCATTACCTCCTCAGACAACACTGGTAAATCCACACTGTCAGCACACGGAAACAGCAAAAGGTCTTGCGAATTGGGGCAGAGAATGTTCTGGGCTAGCACATCAGAGAAGGGGTGACTATGGGGTTCCAGGGTGTACGTGACCACATGCAATATCCATTTTAAAGTCGTGCCACACTTGATCAAGCTCATAATTGACAATTGTACCGGTTGATGCTAAATTTTTAAGTTGGGGTCCTGCGTCGTCATTCTAACTACATCCGGCTGTTGTCACCACCACACACGCTAGCCCAGGGGGCACTCCTCTTGCTCTTCCAGCGAAACCTCCTTACCCCCAGTCTGCCCCCCATCTACAGGCCCTCTCTCCAAACAATTTACCCGGATAGGAGACGTATTAGATATTGTACTGATGTTTTTTTTGTTTCTTCTTTTAATTGCCTCCTGACCTGTGATAGGCAGAGTATGGACACGTCCCCTTAGCTGCAGTGGGAAAGACACTCCCCTGGCCAGAGCAAGCTCTTTTTCCATTTTCCGTGGTCGAAAAATCCATTAAATATAAGGTCCCAAGATAGGGGACGTATACGGTATTAAACTGAGAAGAATCGATACCATACCGGTTGATGCAACAGTTTTCCAAAATTCCATCAGGCTGTTGTAACCACCACACACGCTAGCCCAGGGGGCACTCCTCTGGCTCTTCCAGCGAAACCTCCTTCCCCCCAGCATGCCCCCCCACCTACAGGCCCTCTCTCCAAACAATTTACATCTTTGTCCTATCTTTCTCTCTCTCCAAACCATTTTTACGGATAGCTGCCATATACGGTTTTAAACTGAGTAGTATATATACCACACTTGATCAATCTCATAATTTACGACTGTACCGGTTGATGCTAAATTTTTAAGTTATGGTCCTGCGTCGTCATTCTAAATCCCTCCGGCTGTTATCACCACCACACACGCTAGCCCAGGGGGTACTCCTCTGGCTCTTCCAGCGAAACCTCCTTCCCCCCACCTACAGGCCCTCTCTCCAAACTATTTACCCGGATAGGGGACGTCTTAGAAATTGTACAGATTTTTTTTTGGTTCTTCTTTTATTTGCCTCATGACCTGTGATAGGCAGAGCATGGACACGTCCCCTTAGCTGCAGTGGGACAGACACTCCCCTGGCCAGAGCAAGCTCTTTTTCCGTTTTCCATGGTCGAAAAATCCATTAAATATAAGGTCCCAAGATAGGGGACGTATACGGTATTAAACTGAGAAGAATCGATACCATACCGGTTGATGCAACAGTTTTCCAAAATCCATTCTAGCTGTTGTCACCACCACACACGCTAGCCCAGGGGGCACTCCTCTGGCTCTTCCAGCAAAACCTCCTTTCCGCCCACCTACAGGCCCTCTTTCCAAACAATTTACCCGGGTAGGGGGACGTATTAGATATTGTACAGATTTTGATTTGCCTCCTGCAATAGACGGGAATCGAACCTGGATCAACTGCTTGGGAAGTAGCTATGCTCACCACTATACCACCAGCAGGCACAGCAACTGATAAGAACAGATACTAAACTTGATTTCAGCTGCAGTGCCAGCATGAGCAGTGGTGTCACCTGCAGGCGGTGATGGACCTTCGTTGCACCTAGTTGGGTGCTTCCCTAACATGTGATGGGTATTTGCCTCGCCTTTCTTGGTCTGGGTGAGCACAATTGCCATGAGGGTAACCACCAGGCTGTTGCCTGAGAATTTGGGGTAATGGTGGGATTAAGCAGCCTCAGAGGCATCCATACATGCTGCCCCTGCTGTTTCCTGTCCATTTCCGTGGTGTTTCCATCATTTTTTTATGTTTCCAGGTGTGCAGAGCTTTGGTCCCCCACAAAAATGCTTCGAGTCTCCCATTGACTTCAATGGGGTTTGTTACTCGAAACGAGCACCCGAGCATCGGGAAAAGTTCGACTCGAGTAACGAGCACCCGAGCATTTTAGTACTCGCTCATCTCTAGACCTAACTATTTTTTCGGGTGAATAAACACTGTACTTAACACCGTCATAGGTAAATATAATAATTAATCAGCCTGATAATTGGGTCGTGAGACCCATCTATTTTTGATGTTAAAAAAAAAATAAAAATCAACTGTACTTGCCACCATTACAGGGAGATTTTACAGTGACTTAGCCAGTTAATTGGGTAGGTGAGAAATGCTGTACTTGCCACAGTTACAAGGATACACAATTGTTAATCAACTGGTTGATTGGGTCGATGAGACAAACCTATCTTTTTTTTTTTTGTGAAAAAACCCTGTACTTGCCACCGTCACAGGAATATGTAATAGTTATTCAGCCGGCTTATTAGATCTGTGTGCCCAACCTATTTTTGGTGTTTAAAAATAAAAAAAACTGTACTTGCCTCCTTCACAGGGGTATAATAGTTAAAGAGCCGATTAATTAGGTCAATTAGGTCAGTGAGACCTACTAATTTTTTAGTGAATGAACACCGTACTTGCCACCATCAAAGGGATATATAATAGTTAATCAGCTGGTTAATTGAGTTGGTGAGACCTACAGTACTTATTTTTTGGGTGAAAAACACAGTATTTTCCAAAGTCAAGAGGATTCAGAGGAGGGCAACTAAAGTAATAACTGGAATGGGTGGACTACAGTACCCAGAAAGATTATCAAAATTAGGGTTATTTACTTTAGAAAAAAGACGACTGAGGGGAGATCTAATAACTATGTATAAATATCATCATCAGGGGTCAGTACAGAGATCTCTCCCATCATCTATTTATCCCCAGGACTGTGACTGTGACGAAGGGACATCCTCTGCGTCTGGAGGAAAGAAGGTTTGTACAAAAATATAGAAGAGGATTCTTTAAGGTTAGAGCAGTAAGACTATGGAACTCTCTGCCTGAGGAGGTGGTGTTGGTAAGTTCACTATAAGAGATCAGGAGGGGCCTGGATGTATTTCTGGAGGGTAGCAATATTACAGGTTATAGTTACTAGAGAGGGGTCATTGATCAAGGGAGGTATTCTGATTGCCTGATTGGAGTCAGGAAGGAATTTTTTCCCCTAAAGTGAGGAAAATTGACTTCTACCTAACACAGGTTTTTTGCCTTTCTCTGGATCAACTTGTAGGATAACAGGTCGAACTGGGTGGACAGATGTCTTTTTTTGGCCTTATAAACTATGTTACTATGTTACATATTCCCATTGACATTAGATTATGTGGAAAAGGAGAAAAAACAAATGGCAGAAGAAGGGCTCTCACCTGTAGGGCAGGAGAGCGCTGGGGCCTAAGAAGTGGGTATGACAGAGCTGATTAACCCCTTCATGCATTATGATGCATCTGTACGTCATAATGCCTCAGGGGATGTATGGAGCTGGCCTCTGCAGCGGGCCTGCTCCATACACAGTGGATGCTGGCTGTATCATACAGCTGGCACCCACCCCCACTGACAAGAAGCGGCGATTGCGCTGCCCCTGTCGTTTAACCCTTCAGGTGCTGTGATCAACGCTGATCGCAGCACCTGAGAATGAAGGCAGAGGGATGTGGCTCCCTCTGCCTTCTGATTGGAGCCCCCACAATGAAATCACAGGGCTCTGATTGGTTGTCATGGCAACCCAGACACTACTGAAACACACCATGCTTGTCATTTCAATCTCTATTCTCAATTATCAGCTATGCACGAGGCACTGCTCAGAATAGAAAGAGTAAATATCCTATTCACCGTAATAGATCTACTAGAGTGAATAGGAGAGGGGATCAAAAGATCCCATGTACTAGGCCCCTGTGGAGGCTAATAGTTTTTTGTTTTGTTTTTTTTTTAGGGGAAAAAAGTTAAAAAATACCAATATATTAAAAGTTTAAATCGCCCACTTTCCCGCTTTTACATATAAAAATATAGAAACAAAATAAACAAATAAAAATAAACATATTTGGTATTGTAGCGTCAAAAAATGTCTGAACTATACTACTAAAAAAAAAAAATCCTGTACAGTAAATGCTGTAACGGAAATAATTAAATAAGTGTTTAAGAAGACGTACATACCACAAAAATGGTACCAATAAAAATCGCAGTTTGTTAAACAAAAAACAAGCCCTCATGCAGCTCTTCAGAAATATAAAAAAGTTATGACTGTCAGAATATGGCAATGCAAATAAAATTTTAATTTTTTTCAAAAGTTTTTATTTTTGTAGTAGTAAAAAAAAAAAGTTTGGTATTGCCCCATTTGTATTGAGCCGCAGAATAAGGATATCAGGGCATTTTTAGCGCACAGTAAACACTGTGATGTTAAAACGCAAAAAACCTTGGTTGAATTCTTATGCCACACAAAGAGTTTGTTTCCCATTTTCCAATGCATCTTGTCCCACAAAAAAAGCCCTCATATAGCTATGTGAACAGAAAAAAAAAAATGTTATGGTTATTGGAATGTGGAGAGGAAAAATCCAAAATGCAATGGTTGATATTCTGTGTTTACTGTCAAATAACCTGCAGGATATTGCAGGCCAGAACCGTAATAATTGATTTTTTTATTACTTGGCATTACTTTTTTTTATGTAAGGTGACAAAAAATGGTCTTTTTTGGAACAGTTTTTTATTTTATTTTAAGGGGTAGATTATGTAATATTTTGATAGAGCAGGTTGTTATGGACACATTGATACCAAATATGTGATTTTTTTGTTTTACACAATAAAAGTATTTTACTTTTAAAGGATTACCATAATTATTATTATAATTAATATATATCTGAGTTAATTAGAGACACATCTGTGGATATAATTAAATACACACTTGAAACTGCTTCTTTGTGTAGCATCATGGGGAAGTCTAAAGAAATCAGCCCAGAGATCAGGAAGAGAATTGTGGACTTTCACAAGTCTGGATCAACCTTGAGTACAATTTCAAGATACCTGAAGATGCCTCCTTATCTGTACAAAGAATTATACGCAAGTACAAAGATGGGAATGTCCAGCCATCATACCGCTCAGGAAGGAGACAGGTTCTGTGTCCCAGAGATGAGTCAGAGATGAGTAAGATTGTGTCCGCAGTGAAACAAGTACTGTATCAACATGGGCTGAAAGGTCACTCTGCCAGGAAGAAGCCATTACTCCAAAATAAACATGAAAAAGCCAGATTGACATTTGCAAATGCACATAGGAACAAAGACCTACATTTTGGAGACATGTCCTTGGACTGATGAAATTAAAATTGAACTTTTTGGACATATTGACCATCATTATGTTTGGAGGAAAAAGGGAGCAGCTTGGAAGCCTAAGAACACCATCCCAACAGTGAAACACGTTTGGGTGTAAACGGGTCTTCTAAATGGACAATGACGGGAAGCATACTGCCAAACTGATTACAAAGTGGCTTCGGGATAACAAAGTCAATGTTTTGGAGCCGCCATCACAAAGCCATGAAATCAATTCTATGGAAAATGTATGGGCAAAGCTGAAAAGGCTGGTGCGAGCAAGGCGACCAACAAATATGGCTCAGTTATACCAGTTCTGTCAGGAGGAATGGGCCCAAATTCTAACCAACTATTGTGAGCTTGTGGAAGGATATCCAAAGTGTTTGACCCAAATCATACAGTTCAACCCCTTCCTGACCGCTGGCGGGACTTTAAAGATGGCGCCCGCTCCTGCATGAGCGGGCGTGATGGCTACTGGTGACCTGCATATCCCGCTAGCAGGCACCCGCGGCTAATGTCTGCGACCGACAGTAATGCCGATCGCGGACATTTAACCCCTCGGGTGCCGCGGTCAAGCCTCACCGCGGCACCTGAAGGCGGCAAACATCGGAAGCGTACTACACCATATGCCATATTAAATGGTGGCGTTGGAAAGTACAACTTGTCCCGGAAAAAAACAAGCCATCATACAGCTATGTGAACAGAAAAATAAAAAAGTTATGGTTGTATCAAGGCAGGGAGCGCAAAACGAAAACCGAAAAAACCTCCGGGGTAGAAAGGGTTAAGGGCAATGGTACCAAATATCAATGAAGTGTATGTAAACTTTTGATTTTGCAGAAAGTAATAAAAATGCCTTAAAACATTCTCTCTCTCTCATTATTTTCTCATTTGGCAAATAATAATAATTATGGTAATCCTAATTGACCAAAAACAGGATAGGTCTACTCTGATTTCAGATATTGAGAAAAATATGCATATGTGTCTTTTTATATAGTGTATGTAAACTTCTGGTACATGCAACTTTTTGATCACTGTAATTCAATTTTTTTGGGGGTATATAGCAAACTGTATTTTTTATTTTATTTTTTCATTAAGGCGATTAGCACACAGGAAATTTTTAAAATATATTAAAAGTTCAGACATTTTCAGATGTGGCGATACCTAATATATTTATTTTTTTATTGTTTATATATTTTACATGTAAAATTGGAAAAGGTTGGTGATTTAAACTTTTAAATTATTTATTTTTTACTTTTATAGGGGACTAGAACTTTGGATCTTTTGATCCCTTGTCCTATTCACCCTATCTATTAGGGTGAATACCATTCTCCTCCTTACTGAGCTATACCTCTATGCTGCATCTGAGGGGTTAAATGACAAGGTGTGGTGAGATTACTATTCCCCATCATTGTGGCCGGGTGTCTGCTGTATGATACAGCCAGCATGCTGCTCCATACATTCCCACAGCCACCGTGGCGTACCAATATACCTGATTCATAGCGATTTATGACAAATTAATTTGTAACAAATAGAATTTCTCGGTGAACTTGTGTGCATTGATGGAATCAAATTTTTCAAAACTTTGCTCACCTCTAATAATGATGCCTACCCTCTCTGCTTCCGTACCCAAGGAGTGTGACCTATGATGAAAATAAAGTTTACAGCTCTCACAGAAGGTTACATTTTTACAGTCTCCAGAGAAGCGATCAGGGAGCTTAACCTTAGGCTCTACTGGTGACTGAGCTTTAGCAATGGGGGATCTGGTCTTATGGGACATTTGCTGTTTGACTCTCTCCGCTAGATCCTGAACCACTTGTGCAATACCCTCCATCTGATTTGCCAACATTGCCGTAACGTTCGCGTGTTTGACTTTTAAGTGTGTGGTTGAATTAAGTGTGAGACTTTAGATTACGTGACTTCAGATTCGGGAACTTTAAAAGGGACTACAGTAAGTCTTTCCATATCATTGTATTGTATTTTTTCACTTTTGCTTGTGTAATCCCCATTAGTATGTCTTCCATCATTGACAGCGCAGTCCAGTACACATCTTGACTGATGTATGCAGTCCTGGAACTGCCATTTAAGGGTGTATATATTTGTTCAAAATGTGAGCAAATTGTCCGCTTAGAATCGCACATCGTGTATCTAAGCGGGCGAATTTCAACGCTGAGAAGCGCTGACAATTTGGAAAAGAGTTTGCTGCTCAGTGAGAAAGCACTCTATGGGGTAGATGTGGGGGAGGGTGGTAGTGAGGAGGCTCAGGAAAGTGAGGTAGCTAGCTGGGTAACAGTTAGAAAGCGGGTTAGAGGGAAAAGTGCCAGGGAGGCTAGCCCTGATCTGACACACCCCAACAAGTTTGCAAGCTTGGCAGATGAGGGGGAAGTTACTTCAGAGATAGCACTGCTGCAGCCGGACACCTCCTCTGCCAGTCAGGGGAATGTCAGCTCCAGTAAGCAGGGGGCCAGGAGAGCAGGGCAGGCCAGACAGGTGCTGGTAGTGGGCGACTCAATTATTAGGGGTACAGAGAGGGCAATTTGTCACAAAGACCGGGATCGTCGGATGGTGTGAAGCCTTCCAGGCGCTCGAGTTCGGCACATCGCGGATCAGGTTGACAGATTACTGGGAGGGGCTGGAGAAGATCCAGCAGTCATGGTCCATATCGGTACCAATGACAAAGTTAGCGGTAGGGGGAGCGTCCTTAAAAATTATTTTAGGGATTTAGGGCATAAGCTTAGGGCAAGGACCTCCAAGGTAGTGTTTTCCGAAATACTGCCTGTACCACGAGCCACACAAGAAAGGCAGCGGGAGATTAGGGAGGTAAACAAGTGGCTCAAGAACTGGTGTAGGCAGGAGGGATTTGGGTTCTTGGAGAACTGGGCCGACTTCTCTGTCGGCTACAGGCTCTACCGTAGGGATGGGCTGCACCTCAATGGGGATGGGGCAGCTGTTTTGGGGGAGAAGATGGCTAGAAGGCTGGAGGAGTGTTTAAACTAGGACTGGGGGGGAGGGTAACTACATTATAGGAGGGGAAGAAAGAGACCTGGGGCAAGGTAATGGAACTGGGGGAGGAATGGAAGGAGGAACTAGAACAGATCAGAAGGAAAGGTGTAGGGTAAGAAATATACATCAACCTCTTAATTGTATGTACACTAATGCCAGAAGCCTAGCTAATAAAACTGGTGAACTGGAATTAGTGATGTGTGAGGAGGACTATGACATAGTGGGAGTAACTGAGACATGGCTGGATGATAGCTATGACTGGGCAGTTAACGTACAGGGTTACAATCTTTTTAGAAAGGATCGTCAAAACCGGAGAGGGGGAGGGGTCTGCCTTTATGTAAAGTCCTGTCTAAAGCCCACACTGCGGGAAGATATAAGTGAGGGACATGAAGATGTGGAGTCACTGTGGGTAGAAATAAATGGAGCCAAAAACAATAATAAAATACTAATAGGGTTTTTTTATAA
Organism: Rhinella marina; assembly: GCA_900303285.1. Classification (NCBI taxonomy): domain Eukaryota; kingdom Metazoa; phylum Chordata; class Amphibia; order Anura; family Bufonidae; genus Rhinella; species Rhinella marina. The sequence continues at coordinate 35,234 of ONZH01020718.1, read as the reverse complement.
ACCACCCAATATATCAGAGACCACAGAAAATCTACTTCTAAACGAAATAGACGAGTCGGCAAATCATAATGAGGTTGTTATTATGGGGGACTTCAACTACCCAGATATAGACTGGGAAACTGAAACCTGTACATCTCATAAAGGAAACAGGTTCTTGGAAATAACCAAAGACAATTACCTTTCCCAACTGGTTCAGGACCCGACTAGAGGGACGACCATACTGGACTTAGTATTAACCAATAGACCTGACAGAACAACAGATGTGCAGGTCGGGGGACACCTGGGAAATAGTGACCATAACATAATAACCTTCCAATTGTCATTCAAAGGAGTGTTTCTTCAGGGAGGAACAAAAATACCAAACTTCAAAAAAGCTAAATTTAGCCAACTAAGAGAGGCCATAGGCCTAACTAACTGGGACAAAGTCCTCAAAAATAAAAATACAGCCACAAAATGGGAGATTTTTAAAAGCATCCTAATATCTAATTGTGAGAGGTACATACCTTATGGGAATAAAAGGTTAAGGAACAAGAAAAAACCAATGTGGATAAATAGAGCTGTAAAGAAAGCAATAAATGACAAACAGAAAGTATTTAAATCACTAAAACAGGAGGAGAGCGAGGAAGCATTGAAAAACTATAAGGAAAAAAATAGAATATGTAAAAGACAAATAAAAGCAGCCAAACTAGAGACCGAGAGATTAATCGCCAAAGAGAGTAAAACTAACCCTAAAATGTTCTTCAATTATATAAATACTAAAAAGTATAAACCTGAAGGTGTCGGCCCCTTACAGAGTAATGAGGGGGGAGTTGCAGAGAGCGATGAGGAGAAAGCGAAGCTACTAAATAACTTTTTCTCCACTGTATTCACTGAGGAAAATAAACTGTCAGATGAAATGCAGAGTATAAAAGTAAATTCCCCTTTAAAAGTGTCCTCTCTGACCCAGGAAGAGGTACAGCAACGTCTTAAAAATATTAAAATAGACAAATCACCAGGACCGGATGGCATACACCCCGTATCCTAAGAGAATTAAGTAATGTCATCGACAGACCCTTATTTCTGATATTTGAGGACTCTATACTGACGGGGAGTGTTCCACAGGATTGGCGCATAGCAAATGTGGTGCCAATATTCAAAAAGGGTCCAAAAACAGAGCCCGGAAACTATAGGCCGGTAAGTTTAACTTCTGTTGTGGGTAAACTGTTTGAAGGTTTTCTGAGAGATGCTATCTTGGAGTACCTCAATGAATATAAGCAAATAACTCCGTATCAGCATGGCTCATGAGGGATCGGTCATGTCAAACCAATTTAATCAGTTTCTATGAGGAGGTAAGTTCTAGACTTGACAGCGGCGACTCAATGGATGTCGTATATTTGGACTTCTCCAAAGCGTTTGACACGGTACCACATAAAAGGTTAGTATACAAAATGAGAATGCTTGGCCTGGGAGAAAATGTCTGAATGTGGGTAAGTAACTGGCTCAGTGATAGAAAACAGAGGGTGGTTGTTAACGGTAGATACTCAGATTGGGTCACTGTCACTAGTGGGGTACCACAGGGGTCTGTATTGGGTCCTATTCTCTTCAATATATTTATTATATTGTAGTATACTGTATATATACTACAGAGGACAGTATACTGTATATATACTACAGAGGACAGTACACTGCTACAGATGGATCTGGATATACTGGAGGCTTGGGCAGAGAAGTGGCAGATGAGGTTTAACACTGACAAATGTAAGGTTATGCATATGGGAAGAAATAATGCAAGTCACCAGTACATACTAAATGGAAAAGCACTGGGAAACGCTGACATGGAAAATGACCTAGGAATTTTAGTAAACAGCAAACTAATCTGTAGAAGCCAGTGCCAGACAGCTGCTGCCAAGGCCAATAAGATAATGGGTTGCATCAAAAGGGGCATAGATGCCCGTGATGAGAACATAGTCCTGCCACTTTACAAATCACTAGTCAGACCACATATGGAGTACTGTGTACAGTTCTGGGCTCCTGTGAACAAGGCAGACATAGCAGAGCTGGAGAGGGTTCAGAGGAGGGCAACTAAAGTAATAACTGGAATGGGTGGACTACAGTACTTAGGAAGATTATGAAAATTAGGGTTATTCACTTTAGAAAAAAGACGACTGAGGGGAGATCTAATAACTATGTATAAATATATCAGGGGTCAGTACAGAGATCTCTCCCATCATCTATTTATCCCCAGGACTGTGACTGTGACGAGGGGACATCCTCTGCGTCTGGAGGAAAGAAGGTTTGTACATAAACATAGAAGAGGATTCTTTACGGTAAGAGCAGTGAGACTATGGAACTCTCTGCCTGAGGAGGTGGTGATGGTAAGTTCACTAAGAGAGTTCAAGAAGGGCCTGGATGTATTTCTGGAGGGTATTACAGGTTATAGTTACTGGAGAGGGGTCGTTGATCCAGGGAGTTATTCTGATTGCCTGATTGGAGTCGGGAAGGAATTTTTCCCCCTAAAGTGAGGAAAATTGGCTTCTACCTCACAGGGTTTTTTTTTGCCTTCCTCTGGATCAACTTGTAGGAAAACAGGCTGAACTGGATGGACAGATGTCTTTTTTCGGCCTTACAAACTATGTTACTATGTTACTCCATATCTCAGCCAAGATACCAAGAAAAATATTTTTTGGGCCAATGATAATGTAATGCCTGTAGGTAGGGACAGACAAGGGCAGTGAGCTCTAACCTAGAACCCAGCCTGCTTTCCATAGAATCCAGAGATGGAAAAACACCTCCAGACAAAAAACTCAAAAGCAAAGTCGTATGGAAATGGGTTAGAACCATACAGGCTATGCAGTACCAAAACAAAGGCAGAGGGTGGTCAGAAGATAAGCTGGGATAAGACGGGCTGCACAGTACCAAACATGTGAGCTAGAGAATGTACTACTGAGCTAGGTTAGGATGGCTTTCTGGGAAAGATGGGTTTGATTTGTCTAGTAATGGGAAAGCACTAAATTAAAATGTTCAGTAAACCTTGTACAGTAATCCATTAAGATACAATGCCCTCAGGATATAATATTTTCCTGATACAATTTCTGGGCCATTGTAAATTGAAACTAGATTTAACATACAATGCTTCAGGCTCAGACCCAACCGATCAACATGGCCTTTTCACTGGTAAAACACCTTTATTGGTTATCTAGTAGCTCCTCTGTGGTACTAGGTGTTCTGTACTGTCCCCTGTCTATGCCAGAATAAGCTGCTCCTTTGGACACCAGAAGAGACTCCATTTTATTTTTTTGGTACATGTATAGGTATGCACAATGCAAGACCCTGAAGAAGCTCCTGCCATCACCATAATGATACATTTATGACTTTCAGCATCCATTTCTATCTGTAGAGATGAGTGAATCATCTAAAATTTGCTTTGGCAAATTTTCGACAAATTTCTGAAAGATTCGTTCCTAATATGAATTTATTCGGTCGAATCTACATTAAAAAAACAATTGTTGTTTTGCGAACATTCCTGCACAAATTTCAATCCTACATTCAGCGTAGTTAAAAGTATGCAATACGTAAGCATTAGCATGCAAAAGTGCGTACGAATCCTTAGCCTACTAATTACGAATGCGTCATACGCACGAGGCTAAGCCGCGGCGTACAGTCTTTAGAGGCATCTATATGAGGTAGAAAATTAAGGTGCTCACTGTTAGCTATCAATAAGCGCATAATTTACTAAAATCACCATACAATAAGTGCATAATAGGACACATTACAATACCGGAAAAAGAATACACACACTGGGCTAAAGTGCTTGAACGTTGCTGAACCAGTAAAAACAGTGTACCTAAAATACAGCAAAGAGAGTTCCAATAGTCTCTCTGCTCTTACAGTAAAGAATCCTCTTCTATGTTGGGTCAAAAAGGAATTTTATAACAAGACAGTCCAGTTGTGAACCTACTAGAAAATGCCAAGAAATCTACTTTGAATAGGATGGGTTATTGAAAAACATGTTACATACTGGCACTACCACACTGAGAACTGAATATAAAATGCACAAGACATAAGATGAATGGACTCGACTGCACTCCAAGTGTATGTTTAGCATTAATAGAAACTTCAGCATCCAGAATTGGAATTGTCACCAGATGACCATTTTTTGCTTCGAATGGTGGCATTTCTTTTCTTTAACGCTAAATGAAAGTCCTCATCCTGGGAAATTAGGGACCATTTTTGGAGGAGTGCCATTATTTCACTTGGAGCATTTACCCCCTTTTACCCTGAGCCAGTTTTCACCTGTCTGACTGGACCATTTTTTTGCAAATCTGACATGTGATCATTTACATATGTGGTAATTTTGGAACACTTTACTATTTCAAATAATTCTCAGATTGTTTTTTTTGTGACACATGGTAATTCATGGCAGTGATACATTTTAGTTGATATGTTTCATCTTTATTTATTTAAAAAATCAAAAATTTACGGAATATTTAGAAAAAATTACAATGTTCAAAATTTCAATTTATCTGCTTTTAAGACGGATAGAGATACCTCATAAAATAGTTATTAATTTACAAATCCCATATGTCTAATTTATGTTGACATCATATTGTAAATATCATTTTATTTTTTAGGATGTTAGACGGCTTAGAATATATATATATATATATATATATATATATATATATATATATATATATATATATATATATATAGATATAGATATAGATATATATATATATATATATATATAGATATATATATATATATTTATATATATACAGTACAGACCAAAAGTTTGGACACACCTTCTCATTCAAAGAGTTTTCTGTATTTTCATGACTATTAAAATTGTAGATTCACACTGAAGGCATCAAAACTATGAATTAACACATGTGGAATTATATACTTAACAAAAAAGTGTGAAACAACTGAAAATGTCTTATATTCTAGGTTCCTCAAAGAAGCCACCTTTTGCTTTGATTACTGCTTTGCACACTCTTGGCATTCTCTTGATGAGCTTCAAGAGGTAATCACCTGAAATGGTTTTCACTTCACAGGTGTGCCCTGTCAGGTTTAATAAGTGGGATTTCTTGCCTTATAAATGGGGTTGGGCAGAAGTCAGGTGGATACACAGCTGACAGTCCTACTGAAGAGACTGTTAGAATTTGTATTATGGCAAGAAAAAAGCAGCTAAGTAAAGAAAAACGAGTGGCCATCATTACTTTAAGAAATGAAGGTCAGTCAGTCTGAAAAATTGGGAAAACTTTGAAAGTGTCCCCAAGTGCAGTCGCAAAAACCATCAAGCGCTACAAAGAAACTGGCTCACATGAGGACCTCCCCAGGAAAGGAAGACCAAGAGTCACCTCTGCTGCGGAGGATAAGTTCATCCGAGTCACCAGCCTCAGAAATCGCAGGTTAACAGCAGCTCAGATTAGAGACCAGGTCAATGCCACACAGATTTCTAGCAGCAGACACATCTCTACAACAACTGTTAAGAAGAGACTGTGTGCAGCAGGCCTTCATGGTAAAATAGCTGCTAGGAAACCACTGCTAAGGACAGGCAACAAGCAGAAGAGACTTGTTTGGGCTAAAGAACACAAGGAATGGACATTAGACCAGTGGAAATCCGTGCTTTGGTCTGATGAGTCCAAATTTGACATCTTTGGTTCCCACCACCGTGTCTTTGTGCGATGCAGAAAAGGTGAACGAATGGACTCTACATTCCTGGTTCCCACCATGAAGCATGAAGGAGGAGGTGTGATGGTGTGGGGGTGCTTTGCTGGTGACACTGTTGGGGATTTATTCAAAATTGAAGGCATACTGAACCAGCATGGCTACCACAGCATCTTGCAGCGGCATGCTATTCCATCCGGATTGCATTTAGTTGGACCATCATTTATTTATCAACAGGACAATGACCCCAAACACACCTCCAGGCTGTGTAAGGGCTATTTGACCAAGAAGGAGAGTGATGGGGTGCTACGCCAGATGACCTGGCCTCCACAGTCACCAGACCTGAACCCAATCGAGATGGTTTGGGGTGAGCTGGACCGCAGAGTGAAGGCAAAAGGGCCAACAAGTGCTAAGCATCTCTGGGAACTCCTTCAAGACTGTTGGAATACCATTTCAGGTGACTACCTTTTGAAGCTCATCAAGAGAATGCCAAGAGTGTGCAAAGCAGTAATCAAAGCAAAAGGTGGCTACTTTGAAGAACCTAGAATATAAGACATATTTTCAGTTGTTTCACACTTTTTTTGTTAAGTAAATTCCATATGTGTTAATTCATAGTTTTGATGCCTTCAGTGTGAATCTACAATTTTCATAGTCATGAAAATACAGAAAACTCTTTGAATGAGAAGGTGTGTCCAAACTTTTGGTCTGTACTGTATGTTTTAAAGAAAATTTCCATAACCTACTTTTTAACGGACCAAATCAGGTCTGAAGTCCCTTTGTGGGTCTCACATAATAGAAATCACCCATAAATGACCCCATTTTGCAAACTACATCCCTCAAATTATTCAAAACTGATTTTACAAACTTTGATAAACCCTTTGGGTGTTCCACAAAAATGTAAGGAAAATAGAGGAGATATTTCAAAGTTTAAATTTTTTTTTTGCAGATTTTCCATTTTAATTCATTTTTCCTATTTTCCTGTAAGACAGCAAGTGATAAGAGTCAAACAAAACTCAATATTTATTACCATAATTCTACAGTTTACAGAAACACCCAATATGTTGCTATAAACTGCTGCATAGGCACACGGCAGGTTTCAGAAGGAAAGAAGCACCTTATGAATTTTGGAGGGGTAATTTTCAGGTGCCACTTCACAAATGTAGATCCCTTACAGTATAACCCTCAAAAGATCAGAAGAGAAGGAGCACCATAAAGCTTTTGGAGGGTGGATTTCACTGGAATAATTTTCCTGCCATGTCACATTTGAAGACCTTCTGATGCACCACTACCATTGAAACCTCCCAAAAGTGACCACATTTTGGACATTAAACCCTACCAAGAAATATTTCAAGGGTTGTAGTAAGCACTTTGGCCAAATAAGCATTTCATATAATTTAGAAACAGATTAAAAATTGAAAAATTACATTTTAGGAAGAGCGAATTCACCCCACAATGTGTTACTAATTTTCTCTTGAATATGGCAATACCCCATATGTGGTCATAAACTACTGTAAGGGCACACAGCAGGGATCAGAAGTAAAGGAGCACAATATGGATTTTGGAGAAAAGATTTCATTGAAATAATTTTCAGATGTAATGTTGCAATTGTATATTGGAAACAAAAAAAGACTTGATTTTGTAAACTACACCGCCCAAGGTATTTTTATAGCGGTGCGGTGAACACCTCAGCCTAACAGGCGTTTAATAGATTTTTCATTGTCTGTTACAATGAAAAATTACATTTTTTTTGTACAAGAAAATGCCCCTTTAGACCCAAAGGGTAACAGGAGAAAATCACCCCAAAATTTGTTACTCACTTCCTCCCAAAAATGGTAACACCCCACATGTGGTCAGAAAGTGCTGAATAGAGACAGAGCAGGGTTCAGAAGAGTACCATGTGCATTTGAGGCCTAGTTTGGTGATTCATACAGCACTGGCTGACAACTGCAAAGGCTCTGAGGTGAAATAAAAAGTACCACTCTGAAGTCCCACTATGGGACTTCAACTTTTTGTGCATCTGAACCCTGTTTCAATGCAGTACAATACATACATTGAAACAGAGCAGTCATTGTGGCAGCCATCAGCCCCCTGTTCTCACAGCTTGAGGGACTGGTGCAGAGACAGAGATAAATTCCCTTACTCTCTTTTCTAGAAGAAAGAAACATCTTTCTCCTAATAAAGTATATTACAAAAATAATTCACATCCATGTCCCTACACAATATTAAAACTAAACCAAAAATAAAAGTTACACTTTAAGTCTTCATTGAAGTATCCGTCTATGAAGTATCTTCAATGGAAGAAGTGCCATAGTGCACACAAGTGCCATGTGATTCCAAGAGCCAGAGACAATAGGAGTGAAGAATTTGGTGAGTTTCTGTGGGCCACTTTGCGACATTCAAGGAGTGAAGATGAGCTTGGCTATTATAATATGAGAATTACTTTGGCAGTGAGACCAGAGAAAAGAATTCTGGTTGTCTCCTCGATGTGCCTTTAACCTCATCCTGATAATTTTTAGCTATATACATGAAATAGCCTTTACATGTCAGAAAGAAATCTTTTTCCTTATTGTTTTGTGTAAAGCTGTCTTAATATCTTTATTCTTCAAACTGTATATAATAGGGTTCATCAAAGGAGTCCCCACTGTATAAAGTAAGGATAAGACTTTAATGACGTTCCTTGATTGAGTTTTTACTGGGAGCGAATAAACACTGAACATGGATCCATAAAATAGAGCCACGACCATTAGCTGGGAGCTACAAGTAGAGAAGGCTTTCTGCCTGCCAGACATTGATTGGATCCTCAGGATTGTACCCAATATAAAAAGATAGGACACAATGATCACAAGGCATGGAAGGATGATAGTATTAACACTAAGTGCTAAAACTTCTACTTGAACTATGGACGTATCCGAGCAAGAGATTTCTAATAAGGGAGCAAGATCACAAAGTAAATGGTCAATAAGATTAGACTTACAGAAGGACAACTGAGATATTCGTATGGTATCAATTAATGGAATTGAAAAACTGTATATCCAAGTGACGAAACTTGAAGTGACACAATTATCTCTGGTCATTATAGAAGAGTAATGTAATGGCTTACATATGGCTAAATATCTGTCATAGGACATCACAGTGAGGAGGAGACACTCATATGTTTCTGAGGCAGTGAAGAAGTAAAACTGAGTGATACAACCAGAGAAAGTCATGGTCCCATAATCATTACTATGAATATAGAGCATGTTGGGGACAATATCTGTGGTCAGTAAGATGTCATTCATAGATAGTTGTGAGATGAAGAAGTACATGGGAGAGTGGAGGTTCTTACTGTAGAAAACCAGGATCATGATCAGAAGATTTCCGAGAAATGTTACACAGTAAATCACAAGGAGAAGACAGAAAAATACAATTCTGAAGGTTCTGCCACCCTGAAATCCGAGGAGGATGAACTCAGTGACCACAGTCAGGTTGGTCTCCTGTTTTAAATAGGAAAAAGAACAAAGGGAATCAGGATCTCTCCACACTGCCCTATTCTTACTACTGAACACATCATAACTAAGACTTGATGCACAATAAGTTCATAGTAGAGATTAGCAGATTCTAAGGTTTTTGGAATTCATCCTGCATGAATCGTTCAAAATTGCATCTGCTATTTTACATATTGAAATATAGGGAATATGAGAAGATTATGTAGAAGGATAACATGACCCCATCCCATTTGGCTTGCCCATAATGCCTAGGAGTTTGCCTCTGCCAATCAGGAGGGACTAAAGCTATGGAGTCAGCGAATGTGTCATAGGCTATTTATAACATCCCAGCCAGTATTTGCCATGGCTTTTGGCATTATACATTGGAGGAAAGCACATCTGTGTATTAGAGGAAAGAGATATTAAAACACAGAATACATCTTGTTTAGTGTCAGAGAGTAGAGATGAGCGAATCATGCAAAATTTTATTCGCCGAACATTCGTCGAACTTTTCCTAAGATTCATATATTCGACGAATAGATTTGTTTAATTTGCGTACCCAATATACGTTATTATATGGCTTTTAGCGAACATTCGGGCACTAATTACGAACGTTCAGGTAAAAAGGTACGCAACCTCTTTGAACACGTACGCATAAGCGTACAAAGTGCGTACGAATATGACGGGCTTTGCTGGAGAGGAATGGTGGAGCAGGAGGAATGCTCTGAGTCTGACCCCTGGCTACATATGAATACTGTATCAGCAGATGACAGCAGATCATCCGGCTGAGACTGAGATGAGTGCGCCATCCATTCCACTACCTCATCCATTTCTCATTTAATACAATTTTGCGCCTTTGTGCGCCCGGTGGAACAACGGCCAAGTATTGCGAATACTACTAGTAGATGCTCTGGCTACAGGTCTTTTGGCACTTCTGCCCTGTGCCACCTTCTCCTTTTTTTAGAGCTCGAGGTCTGGCTGGAACTGGACCCCTTTTGCTTATCCATTCCAGACATTTTTCAATTCACTCTGTGGCCCTGCAGCTGGTCTTTGTCCCTGTATCACCCTGTCTCTCCCTATCTCTCTCCCTGTCTCTCTCTATCTCTCCCTGTCTCTCTCTTCCTGCCTTATTAATTACTAGCCCTGAACAGGCCCTGCACTTCCCCTGCAGTATCCCTGATATGTGTAATATGGATTCCCAGAGCAATTACACCCCAATTTTCACAAAACAGGTCTCAGAGTCTCAGAACTTCACACTCAGTGCTTCTGCTCGTCTCAGCAGTCGCAGTAGAAGTGATGCGTCACTTGCTTACTGAGCCTGAGCCAATCAGAGCAAGCCCTGCCCACTAGGTCAGGTGACCACTTTCTTCCAGGGCTTTTGCACACGATAAACAAACTAAAAGTAAAATTTCGCTAATGAATTGAATTCGTACGCAACAGTAACTTATACGTAGCAATAGCATATAATTTATAGGAAAAACTAGTGAATGCGCACAAAGACGAAGCAAATCACCTAATATTCGGATTCAATACAAATCAACATATTCAGGCTGCCTCAGGGAGGCTAGCAGTGGTAACTGTTTGAGACTTGTGCTAGTGTGCAGCATTTAAATCTATACAATAGCTGATCACAGGCTAATTTTCCAATCAACCTGACATATTGTTATACCTCACAGTTACTATATATTACATTGGAATCTGTCCAACTGTTGATTGTAGGATGAATCAATTAACCCCAAATAAAAGTGCCTTCAAACACGTAGATAAACTCTCTCTTGCCTGAATAGCTCTGGAAGAAATTCTGATTCCCACCAGTCCAAATTTGGGTCAAATTTTGATTCCAACAAAAATTTAGCAATTTGCTCATCTTTAGACAGTTTTATTTGAACAATTTTTAAAATTCAGTTTTATGAATTCAGTTGATCAGAGACTCTAGTGCACTTTTAATACAGTGCACTTTTATTGGATTGTTTTTCTTGATATATATCTTGTTAAAAGTGTTTGGTGAAAGAAAAACTGGCAACTCCCAACACCCCCTCCCCATCTCTCCTAGCTACGGTATCATTTATGGTTTTGCAATGTTACTATTTGAATGATGTGACATTCTATATTTCTGTAAGACACCAGTTGTAACTATTTCTAAAAATTATAAAATCCTAAATAAAAAGAGATAAAAAAAACATAACCTATTTGAAAGCATGATGTGTTATTAAGCATATTGTTTATGAACACCATCAACCAAGCTTTTAACCATAGCTATACATGTCAATGTCACTCTGACATGATTTACTACTGCTGTCATTGCATTCAAGAGACTCAAGGGTTACATTGTATCAAAGTGTCAGATCTTCAGTGTTGTCCCTTGAAAAGATATAATAAAATATTTACAAAAATGTGATGGGTGTGCTCACTTTTGTCATATACTGTATATACTAATTTTCGGGCTGATTGGAGCATATGTCATTCATGTACATTTGATTTTGAAAAAAATTTAATTTTTGGAAAAAAATGCAATGAATCACAGTGACATGAAGCAAAGTTCAAGAAATTAATTCATCTCTAACTTGTGGCTAGATTTAGGCCAAATAGCATTTAAAAAGTTGCAAAGACAAGTTTTTATAACTTATAACACCAGAAAACTAGTGTTTGAGGGGATTATACGGAGTCTAACAGAGAAAAAGTCTGTGAGGGAAATTTATCAATACTGGTGTTCCCATACACATGTCTTGATCTCCTGTGCCCTGGAGTAAAATGTGCTGATTTATTAAGATAAAAAAAAACACTTAATAAATTAGTTACATCTCTGGTGCTCTGTGTGTGCCCGAAACTGGAGTACGCATGAGCTAAAACTTGCACCAGTTTATGGCGCAATTTATAGTAAATCTGTCTATTGTCTGGAAGCTCTGCCCCCTCCTGGTAAGCTCCACACTCTTTTCTCGTTTTTTCTAATGTGGTGATGTGTATAGTAAAGTTCACGGTAGATGTGTAGTGGGGGTGTGTATCTTACCCAGTTGTTCAGTTTAGCTGGGTGAGATAACTGAAATTCTGAAATGGTGCTGCTTCAGTAAGGCGTGACTTGCTGGAGATTTTTGTTTAAAGTGACATAGGCCGGATTTCTTGGACTTGGAGACAGGTTGGTAGTGGGAGTCTTCCAGTCCACACCCTTCCACTACAGGTGTTGCGGGAAACTGACAGATTGCAGGTGAGGCCTGCTGTGTAATCACGGAGGGATAAAATGTCCCTCTGTGTATGAGGGAGAGAGAGGGCCCCAGGGAACAGACCTGGAGAGGGCCCGTGTGGTCCCAACCAGGAGAGCTGCGGGGCCATAAGGCCAAGGAAGCTTGAGAGAGAGAATGGCTGAGGAAGCCTGAAAGGTTGGAGCCTCCGTAGGCTCTGTGTGGTCTCAGCCAGGAGGGCTGAGGGGCCACAAGGCTTGGTATAGCCTTAAGTTTGGGGGGCCTAGCGACACCTAGGGTTAGAGGGTCTCACCGTCACAGTCGGGAGGATTGCTGGACCATCTCCCCCTAAAGGTGCTGAGGAGGTCACAGCCAGGAGGGCTTGACCAGGAGGGCTGAAGAAGCCGCATCTAAAAGCTGTGTGTGTGAACGGTGTTTTACTAGGTGACTTAGGACCAAACCTGTGTTAGTCAGAGCCTAGATGGGCAGGTGTTTGTTTGGTAATGTTTTTTGTGCTGAAGAGCAAATAAAGCTGTTTTGGACTTGAAAATCCCATGTGTTGGAAGAAGTCTGTGATGGCGACCCCCTGATATATATATATATATATATATATATATATATATATATATATATATATATATATATATAAAGTGCATGTGCAATTCATCAAAAATTAATATACATAATTAAACATAAGTTACAACAAAAAACAACAATAAACCAAGTACCAAATACCTTCATTTTACGACAATAAATACCAAATACCTTCATTTTGTATTTTTTCAGTAATTCAAAACATGATACAACATTCTGTATTTTCGGATGAGGGACAATATTTCATCTTGTCATTACTTGAGGTTGCGTTATGCTACAATTACATTTTATTTCAAAATGATTTCTATATTCAACAACAGGGTGTGGCCATAGGGTCTAACATGGCACCAACATATGCCAATATATATATGAGACATCTTGAGGAGGATGTCATCTATGTTTCCCACCATTTATCTCTGGTCTTAAGATGGTGGTGCTACAGCAATGACATCTTCCTCATCTGGCTAGGGTCCCTTGAATCCCTCTGTTCTTTTTATACTTTTCTTAATGACATTGACCATGGAGTTAAGTTTACTGTTGTTCAATCCTCTAGTTACATTGAATTCCTCGATACTACTGTTAGGATAATTGATGGTAGATTACAAACTGAGTTATATACTGGTTATATACTAAACCAACTGATCTCTATGATTCAATGAACTCTATGCTTAGAGATGACAGTTCTCATCCTAGAAATAGGATTCAACACCTACCCTTTGGCCAATTTTTACGTATGAGACGTATTGTCTCGGATGATACGATTATCAATAGTACCTTGGATAACATGGTGCATAAATTTCATGAGAGGGGCTACCCCAGTTAAATATTACAACCACAGAAATCCAAGTTTGTTGTATCAGACACTTCAGAGGACATCTAGATCTTCCCTGGGATAGAGAATTCCTTTTGTCTCAACCTCTAATGAGTATAATATACACATTAATGCCATTATTAAACATCACTGTCCTATGCTCTCTGGTTGTGTTAAGAATGTTCCTGAATTTACTATTCCTCCTTTATTCTCTTATCGAAGATCGAGAAACCTTAGGGACATCATGTTAAAACAACCCAGATTGTGTTTTCCACTCGAAAATATGGTTGCTTCTCATCTTTGAGATGTGTCAATTGTCGCTATATGATCAAGGGTGATCGATTCACAGATCATACATACACCAGATGGTTGAATAAAGGATTTTTTTTACTTTTATTTTTTGGAGTGTATGTATATGTTCATTGGGCAATAATCTGGTCCCTTTGGGCTTGCACAGTGCTGGCAGATTATATATATATATATATATATATATATATATATATATATATATATATATAAAGCCTGTTGGGTCATGACTTTATTTGGATTTGGCCCTATAAAACCACACTCACATTAATCTAGAATACAATTTTTTTTTTGCCTGTGTGTTTTACTTACTTGCAGGGCATCCATGGTTTTACTTGTAATCTTTTTGTTTTTGCAGATCATAAAGTACAAGAATGACCTCTTTCTGCAGACAATCTGTCCTGGATTCTAAAATCAGTGTATAATTATTTAAAACAGTAGCTGTAACAAATATTTTTGGAGTTTTTGCAGATTCATGAATAAAAAAAAAATACTGCTGTTACAATTCTCGAGCCGAAAGGGACATCACACAAGATGCAGCCGGAGAGATCCTGAGATTTGTTTTATATATCTGCACAATGGTCATATTTATATGGTAACTTACAATGCTGAGACCTTTAGAGAACCCCCGAGATTATTTGCTGAGACTAACAAGCCTTTTGGGGCCCTTACTATCAGAACAGTAAATCTCTCGACACATAAATAGCAATGAGATTTATCTTGTTATTTTCTATAGTATTTTATTTAAAGGGATTCTGTCACCACAATTTTGCCTATTAAGGTAATCATACTACTGGATTAAGCTGAGCATGGGGATCTCAAAAACGTTATTATTATAGATCATAGTTGATGATTTAAAGGTAAAAAAACGTTTTTTATGAACTGCCAATCACTTACATAAGGAGCTCAAGGGGATGTGCCCAGCGCCGTTGGAGCCCGGTCACGCCGATACAGTTGGAGCCCAGGACCGCCCACCTCATTAATATTCACTTCACTGCTTCCAGCAGTGAAGCTCCGTCATCGTTGTAATCCCGCGCAGGCACAGTACCTAAAGTGGTCTGCGGGCATCGGCCTCAGAGAAGGTACTGCGCCTGCGCGGGATTACAAAGATGACGGAGCTTCACTGCTGCAGCATCACATAGGGCCCTTACATGTCGATAGCAGGGGTTGGCTGGCCTGATCAGGTGACCCTGGAATATACTAGTGACTGCCCGCGGTGCTCGGCTCAGATGCTGTCTGGATGTGGTTAGGGACAGAGCTGCTGCGTTTCAGGGAGAGTGTTAGGGCCTGGATTTAGTTGTCTGTTAGGCAGGAATCACCCACAAAGAACCCAACAGCCCTTCTAAGGGCTACAAGACATTTTCTTTTTGTCTCCTGGCTGGGCTGGCTGGCACTAGTAGTGCAGCTATCGCCATACAGAACAATTTTTTTTTATGGTTTTATCTCAGTGATACAAATCCATTTCATACAGCAGTGTGGAACCATTCTGTGTGTCACAGTTCAGCTGTCCAGTCACCACAAATCACAATCCGTATTTTCTGTCAGGTGACCCATTCTGTACGTCACATCAGTAAAAAAGGTCTTTTGCTGTCACTGATACAGCTACATTACAAAAATCTCTGTGCGACATTTGTCTGGGTTGCAGTCAAAATAGCCACAGTCAGCAGGGGCTGAGTTTGCTCTCTGATAGTTTCTGCACGTCATGTTAAAAAAAAATATATATATATAAAAAAAATAAAATATAAAAAAATAGTTTTTTTGTTGTTTTATCTCAGTGATACAAATCCATTTCATACAGCTGTGTGGAACCATTCTGTGTGTCTGTGTGTCACAGTCACCATTGTGTCACCATTCAGCTGTCCAGTCACCACAATCCGTATTTTCTGTCCAGGTGACACTTTCTGTACGTCACGTCTGTAAAAAAGGTATTTTGCTCTCACTGATACAGCTACATTACAAAAATCTTTGTGCGACATTTGTCTGGGTTGCAATTAAGCAGACCAAGTCTGCCTAATCTAATAGTTTCAGTGTAACTGCTCCATACTGCACGGTACGTAAGAACATACGTAATTTTGCTCTAACTTATCCACCTATATACAAAGCACAATCCGTATTTTCTGACCAGGTGACACATTCTCTACGTCACTTAATTAAAATAGGTCTTTTGCTCTCACTGATACAGCTACATTATAAAAATCTCTGTGCGACATTTGTCTGGGTTGCACTTAAGCAGACCAAGTCTGCCTAATCTAATAGTTTCAGTGTAATTGCTCCATACTGCACGGTACGTAATAACATACGTAATTTTGCTCTAACTTATCCACCTATATATTTTCTTGTTCAGATTGAACAAGTTTGTGGGTTTCAGTACAGCAGGCCCATTTATTATTATTTTTTTTATATAATACACTTATATACAGAAAATGTTGAACCCCAGGGCTAAGGGTCGAGGACGAGGGCGTGGGCGTTCAATTACTGCAGGGGGCAGAGGCCGTGGTCCTGGGCAGGGTGAGACAGTACCTGCTGATGAGGGAGCAGGGGAACGCCGCAGAGCTACACTCCCTAGCTTCATGTCTCAACTTACAGGGACACGTGGTAGAGGACTGTTGAAACCACAACAGTGCAAACAGCTGATGTTGTGGATTGCGGACAATGCTTCAAGTAATTTGTCAACCAGTCAGTCTTCCACGCAGTCCACCCACGTTACCCAAGGGAGCACTCCTCTGGCTCCTCCACCTCAAACTCCTTCCCCCCAGTCTGCCCCCTCCCAGGAAAATTTGGAATGCGATCCGGCATACTCTCAGGAACTGTTTTCTGGACCCTTCCCAGAGTCACAAACGACTTCTCAGGGTGCTGCTGACCTCTTTCCCGATGCCCAAGTTTTCCAACTGTCGCAGTCTGTGAGTGATGATGATGATGACAATGTTGACTTAGTGAAAGAAGTGTGTAAAGAAGTGTCGGACGATGAGGAGACACAGTTGTCAGACAGTGGTGAAGTTGTTGTCAGGGCAGGAAGTCCGAGGGGGGAGCAGACTGAGGAATCAGAGGATGACGAGGTTACTGACCCAAGCTGAGTTGATAAGCCGAGTGAAGTGCTTCTGAGGCGGAGGCGAGTGCTGCATCAGAACAGGTTGGAAGAGGCAGTGGTGTAGCCAGAGGCAGAAGCAGGGCCAGAGCTGGTGCATCAGCAGCAACTGTTTCATGTAGTGAAGCTCCCGTGGCGAGGCCTACATGTTCGCAAGTCTGGAGGTTCTTTAAAGAAAGTGAGGATGACCGACGGACTGTGGTGTGCAACCTGTGCCACACCAGGATCAGCAGGGGTGCCACCACTACTAGCATAACCACCAACAGCATGCGCAGGCATATGAGTGCTAAACACCCCACTCAATGGAACAAAGGCTGTTCACCTCCTGCGGGTCCCACCACTGCTCCTTCCCCTGTGTCACTCACTGCCTCTGCTAGTCAACCCCCTGCCCAGGACCCCGGAACGAGTGCCTCCCACCGGAAAACCACACCTTCGCCTCCACGATCCTCTACAGCGTCCACCAATATGTCCCAGCGCAGTGTTCAGCTGTCTTTACAGCAGACGCTGGAGCGCAAGAGGAAATACAGTTCCACCCACCCACATGCCAAAACCCTCAGCATCCACATCTCCAAATTTCTGAGCCTGGAGATGCTGCCCTATAGGCTGGTAGAGACCGAGGCCTTTCGCAATCTCATGGCGGTGGCTGCCCCTCGGTATTCGGTCCCCAGCCGCCACTATTTTTCCCGATGTGCCGTCCCAGCCCTACACCAGCACGTGTCACAGAACATCATCCGTGCCCTGACCAACGCTGTTTCTGAGAAGGTCCACCTAACCACGGACACTTGGACAAGTGCTGCCGGGCATTGACAGTATATATCACTGACGGCACATTGGGTTAACTTGGTGGAGGCTGGGACCGAGTCTGAACCTGGGGCCACTCATGTACTGCCCACACCGAGGATTGCGGGGCCTACCTCGGTCACAGTCTCTCAGACGTACTATGCCTCCTCTTCCGACCCCTCCTCCTCCTCCAACTCCTCCTCCGAATTACCATCCGTGGGCATGGCGCCTTCAGTCGGTAGCTCTAGGCGCAGCAGCAGTGCCGTGGGTAAGCGCCAGCAGGCGGTGCTCAAACTGCTGAGCTTAGGTGACAAAAGGCACACCGCCCAAGAGCTGTTACTGGACATCACGGCACAGACCGATCTGTGGCTGGCACCGCTGAACCTCAAGCCAGGCATGGTTGTGTGTGACAACGGGAGTAACCTGGTGGCGGCTCTGCAACTCGGCAGACTGACACATGTTCCATGCCTGGCCCACGTGTTCAATCTAATAGTTCAGCGGTTCCTTAAAGACATACCCCAATCTGTCTGATTTGCTCACCAAGGTGTGCCGCATCTGTGCGCATTTCCGCAAGTCGACCACAGATGCTGCCACTTTCAGGGCAGCGCAGCGCCGCCTACAACTGCCCGCTCACTGACTCACCGACTGTTGTGCGACGTGCCCACAAGATGGAATTTGACATTAAACATGTTATCCAGAGTTTACCAGCAGCGCAGAGCGATTGTAGACTGCCAGATGTCAACTTCCACCAGAACTGGTAGTCAGGTCAGTCAGATTCCTCAAGTCTACAATGAGGAGTGGACGTGGATGTCTGATATCTGCCAGGTGTTGAGCAACTTTGAGGAGTCAACACAGATGGTCAGCGGCGATGCCGCCATTATCAGCCTCACCAGCTGCTTTGCCTTTTGAAAAACTCACTGCTCAGCATGAAGTCGGATGCTTTGCACTTGTCACAAGAGACGGTGGAGGAAGATACGTCGCTTGATAGCCAGAGCACCCTCCGGTCTGTTTCTCAGCGCGTATCAGAGGAGGGGGATGAGGATGAGGAGGGAGAGGAGGAGAATGTCGGCGAGACAGAAG
Organism: Rhinella marina; assembly: GCA_900303285.1. NCBI lineage: Eukaryota > Metazoa > Chordata > Amphibia > Anura > Bufonidae > Rhinella > Rhinella marina. The sequence goes on along the minus strand of ONZH01020718.1, from coordinate 16,286 downwards.
AGGGTACCAGTGCTCAGTCCTTCTTAACTCTTGAGCGTGTATGGGCTGAAGAGGAGGACTTGCAGGAGGAGGAGTAGGAAATGGAGATCAGGCCAGTGAGGAGAGGGAATTCTTACATGTTTGGACTCTGGCACACATGGCAGACTTCATGTTAGGCTGCCTATCCCGTGACCCTCGCATTAGAAGCATTTTTTCAAACACCGATTACTGGGTGTTCACTCTCCTGGACCCAGGGTACAAGCAGAACCTTTCCACTCTCATCCCTGTAGAGGAAAGGAGTATGAGAGTGAATCAATATCAACAGGCCCTGGTGCACAAGCTGAAACAATCCTTCCCATCTGACGCCTCTAGCAGCAGAGGGCATGGTTCTGTGGGCCAAGTAGCGGGGGAGAGGAGGCGAACAGGCAGCTTGTCAAGCACTGGCAGGGGAACTCTCTCCAAGGCCTTTGCCAGTTTTTTGTCACCCCAGCAAGACACTGTCACCTGTCCCCAGTCTAGGCAGAGTAGGGGGGAGTTGTACAGAAAGATGGTGAGGGAGTACCTAGCTGACCATACCAATGTCCGGACCGATCACTCTGCTCCATAAAACTACTGGGTTGCAAAGCTGGTCACGTGGCCTGAACTGGCGCTATATGCCTTAGAGGTGCTGGCCTCCCTGCCGCTAGCATGTTGTCAGAGCGGGCATTCATTGCAGCTGGTGGCGTCATCACTGATAAGCGTACACGCCTGTCCACTGACAGCGCTGACAGGCTGACGGTTATTAAAATGAACAAAGCCTGTATTTCACCAAAATTCAAATCTCCTCCAGGGGAAAGCAGCTAAAGATTAACATTATTTATGTATCCGATTCCTCTTCTCTACTTCTCCTACTCCTCCTCCTCCTTGTCGTCTTTGTCTAACGCTGACCGAAAAAATGCAATTTTTTAGAGGTCCAACTAGGACTCTTTTAGCACAATTTTTCCGGAGGTCCACCTACAGGCCCTCTCTATAAAAAATTTTTCAGGAGGTCCCCCTACAGGTCCTCTCTCCAAACAATTTTTCCAGAGGTCCACCTACAGGCCCTCTCTCCAAACAATTTTTCCGGAGGTCCACCTACAGGCCCTCTCTCCAAACAATTTTTCCGGAGGTCCACCTACAGGCCCTCTCTCTAAACAATTTTTCCAGAGGTCCACCTATAGGCCCTGTCTCCAAACAATTTTTCCGGAGGTCCACCTACAGGCCCTCTCTCTAAACAATTTTTCCGGAGAGCCACCTACAGGCTCTCTCTCCAAACAATTTTTCCGCAGTGTCAACTACAGACAGTGTAAAACAATGTTTCAGGAGCGTCAGACAGTCCAAAACAATTTTTCAGGAGGCGCAACTACCGACATTTAAAAAAAAAAATTTTTTGCTGAGGGTAGACTTTATGTACTCCGAAAAGAAAAAATTTTTTGGAGGATCAACAAAAGCCATTTCACTGCATTCTCAGTCGGACAAAGTCATTGGTGGTGTAACCGTCATGCTGTGTCAGGCTAAATTTTTGGGTGCTTCACCAGCTACCGCATACTAACTCAGTAACTCTGTTGTCACCACCGCCATACAGGGCCACAAAAAATGTTTATGTGGTTCGCCTGCTCCGGCAGTGTCACTAGCTCACTCTGTTGTCACCACCATAGTGGTTTGCACTATAGCAGCCCAAGTCTGCACATTCCCCTTTTTATCTCCAAGTGATCCATACTGCACGTCACGTAAAAAAATAGGTTCTTTTGCTCTCAGTGATACAAATCCATTTCATAAAATCCTTTCTTTCTCTTTAACTGATCTATACTGAACGTCACTTTTAAAAATACGTCTTTTTCCTCTCTTTCTCTCTCTCCAAACTATTTTTCCGGATAGGTGCCGTATACGGTATTAAACTGAGTTGGGGTCCTGCGTCTTCATTCGAACTCCATCCGGCTGTTGTCACCACCACACATGCTAGCCAAGGGGGCACTCCTCTGGCTCTTCCAGCTCAACCTCCTTCCCCCCAGCCTGCCCCCCACCTACAGGCCCTCTCTCCAAACAATTTACCCGGATAGGGGACGTATTAGATATTATACAGATTTTTTTTGGTTCTTCTTTTAATTGGCTCCTGACCTGTGATAGGCAGAACATGGACACGTCCCCTTAGCTGCAGTTGGAAAGACACTCCCCTGGCCAGAGCAAGCTCTTTTTCCTTTTCCGTGTTTGAAAAATTCATGAAATATATGGTCCCAAGATAGGGGACATATACGATTTTAAAGTGAGAAGAATCGATACCACAGATGCTCCACTAGTTCAAGCTCAATGTTGATAGCCGTACCAGGTGATGCCAAATTTTTACGTGGGGGTTCCACCACTATTAGCCTAACCCCCTCCAGCTTCACCTCCTGCTACCTCAGTCTAACTCGGGCACTCTGTTGTCACCGCCATGCTGCGTCAGGCTAAATTTTTGGGTGGCTCACCTGCTACCTCATCTAACTTGGTCACTTGTTGGTGTCACCACCATGCTGTGTCAGGCTTATGCCTGCATCGTGTGGCTGGGGATAGGAGAGCAGTGCCAGCATGGGCGATGGTCCTTCATTGCACCTAGTTGGGTGCTTCCCTAACATGTGATGGGCATGTGCCTCGCCTTTCTTGGTCTGGGTGAGCACTATTGCCATGAGGGTAACCACCAGGCTGTTGCAGGAGAATTTGGGGTAATGGTGGGATTAGGCAGCCTCAGAGGCATCCATGCATGCTGCCTCTGCTGTTTCCTGTCCATTTCCGTGGTGTTTCCATCATTTTCTGAGGTTTCCAGGTTTTCACCCAGCCTTCCCTAGGCAGAGTCTTGGTCCCCTGCAAAAATGCTCGAGTCTCCCATTGACTTCAATGGGGTTCGTTACTCGAAACGAGCACTCGAGCATCGGGAAAATCTTGTCTCGAATAACGAGCACCCGAGCATTTTAGTGCTCACTCATCTCTATTAATAATACCCCCTGAATTTCCCTAACTGGTAGAAATTAGTGAACCCATGGATGTTCGGTTTCGACGGGTTCGGCCAAACTTCGGTTCAAAATTCAGTTTTAGTACCCAAACTTGAACTTGAAACTGTGCTGTAAAATAGCTGTAAAATAGTAGTAGTAAGGGCTAGAGGGCTGCAAAAGGAACCAAAATGGGTGTAAGAGCAGGACAATAAATAACATCTAATATATAAAGCTGAGTGTACATACGTATGTATGTGTGTATGTATGTCCGCTAAAGAAATCTGCACCGTTAAATTTACAATCATGAAATTTGGCATACAGGTACAACAGGTATGCGGGAACCTTTTAGAACGGATCTCAGCTCTCCAGGACACACTGTTCCTGAGATATTCCCAAAAAATCCAATAGAAGCTCCCAGGCCGTTAGTCTCCACATACAGACACAATTTTGCACCAGGTTTCAATAACAACCCAGCCATTTTCCTTCACTGCTGTAGTTCTGCTTTAAAGGGGCAGGGTGCTGTGGATGACACTGTTAAAGGGGTATTCCGGTTACCATAAATATACCTTATGTTTTAGACTAATTCATTATGAATTATTACCAAATATAATGTAAATTTCACACATTTACCGGTCAGTAGTAATAAAATAAAAAGTTTTCTTCCACTGCTACCCACTGTGTTTCCTCATAAATTACTGTGGCATCGACCTGTAATTCAGGCTACTCTCAAAAGAAGGACTTAAAAACCTTGCCCCAAGTTTTTGCTAAGCCACACCTCTTACCCGGTCAGGTCACGCCCCCTCCCACTCTGCAGCTAAGAGGGATTGAAAAAATGAAGGTAAAAATCAACTTTTTCCGGCAGCTGCTAGGGTGCGAGGGAGGGGCCAAACGATGGACGGAGGACAGGGAGTCTGAAAGGCAGACTGTCTGGCCTAAAACCGGACCCTTGGCCACCCTAGAGGCAGGCTTCAGTGGAAATCACAGTTAAAAGAGAAGGTGTTGTGGATGTAACTGTTAAGGGGGCAGACTGCTATGAAGGTCACTGTTAAAGGGGTGGGCACTGTGGAGGTCACTTTTAAGGGAGGAGGGGACTGTGGAGGTCACTGTTAAGGGAGGATGGGACTGTGGAGGTCATTGTTAAAGAAGTGAGGTACATGTTAAAGGGGCAGCGGGGTACTGTGAGGTCACTGTTAAAGAAGTGAGGTACATGTTAAAGGGGCAGTGGGGTACTGTGAGGTCACTGTTAAGGCAGGGGCAGTCGCTGTGGAAGTCTCTGTCAAGGGGGCCAGGAATGGTCGTGGTCAGTTAAGGGGTGGGTGCTGTAGAGGTCACTGTTAAGGGGGCGGGCCCCTGTGGAGGTCACTGTCAAGGGAGTGAGGTGCTTTGGAACTCACTGTTAAAGGGGCAGACTGCTGTGAAGGTCAAAGTTAAGGGGGTGGGCTGCTGTCGAGATCCCATTTTACGGAGACATGGGCACTGTAGGGGGGTCAGTATTAAGGGGTGGGGGCTGTGGAGGTCACTGTTAAGGAGACGGGGTACTGTAGAGGTCACTGTCAATATCTTTTAATAACACACACAAACATTAAATGAAATAGATGAAAGCCAAAGCCTGGTCATTCTGTTAGTAGAATACATAAAAATAAAAAGTAATAACCTTGAACCAGGAGGCGGAGGCCAAAGTAGAGCAGGAATTTGAGGAGGCTGTGGACAAGGCAGTGTAGGTGGAAGAGGTGGGGGAGGAAGCCAACACAGTTTTTTTTTATTATTATTTACGTATTTATTTTTTATTTTTTATTTTAATTATTTTTTTTATTTTATTTGGGGAGGCCCCAAAACAATTAGAAATGACAAAACAAATAAACTGTGCTGGAATATAACAATGGCTGGGTGCGGCTGGTATACTTCTCTATTCAGCCCAAAGTACGGACAAGTCCTGTGGAATCCATGCCTGGTTCATTTTAATGAATGTGTGCAGCATACTAGCACAAGCGGTGAACACTGGCCTATTATTATCTAAGCTAAAAGAAAACAGCAAAGTGGATTGTGACAACTTCCTGGTTCTCTGCTCTCGGCTGTGCTGTGGATGTGCACAGCGTGAGGACGTTCTGTAACCTCACGCTCTGCGCATCGGGTCACAGCACAGCCACGGCAGGAAGAAGAAGACAGCTGGAGATGAGGAGCGACGGCATCTGGAGCAGAAATAAGTGGATTTTTTAATTTTTTTTTCATTTTATATGCTCTTAGGCTGGGGGCTGATCTGAGACTGAGGGCTGATCTGAGACTGAGGGCCGATCTGAGGCTGAGAGCTGATCTGAGGCATGGGGCTGAACTGAGGCTGAGAGCTGATCTGAGGCATGGGGCTGAACTGAGGCTAAGAGCTGATCTGAGGCATGGGGCTGAACTGAGGCTGAGAGCTGATCTGAGGCATGGGGCTGAACTGAGGCTAAGAGCTGATCTGAGGCATGGGGCTGAACTGAGGCTAAGAGCTGATCTGAGGCATGGGGCTGATCTGAGCATGGGGGCTCTGATTTGAGACATGAGGGTCTGAGCTGAGGCATGGCAGTCTCATCTAAGGCATGGGCTTCTCATATGAGGTCTGAATGAGGGTCTTATTTATATTGGGGGTCTTATCTGAGGTCTGAGTGAGGGTCATTCAAATTGGGGTGTAAGCTGAGGTCTGATCTGAGTTCTAATGAAAAATATTTTTTCTTATTGTGCTCCTCTAAAACCTAGGTGCATCTTATGAACAGGTGTGTTTTATAGAGTGAAAAATACAGTAATTAAGTTTGAAAGAGACACTTGATACGGTAATTAGAGATTAGTGAATTTTTTAAAAGTTCGATTCGGCAAATTTAAAAAAAAACAATTGCTTCATGATGAATTACTTAATCAAGAAGTGCATTTTTTTTCTTTTGTTAGTAGTGGGTTCAATGACAGGGAGCTGAGAGTGCTGTCCCCGTTATTGTACCCCTCATACATGATTGTGGCATCTGAGTGTAAATACAGTATAAAATTAACATTAAACAAAAAATTAAATCAAACTTACCGCCTCCATTTGCTTGTGACGGGCCAGCCGTCGCCATCTTCCTTGAATGGGATTTAGTCCGAGATCAAGATGGCGGATGGCGGCGAAGCACAAGAAAATTTAGCTTCTAGACAAATTGAATTTACCCTGAAATTCAGATCGAATTCCACTTCATGGGATTCGATTTGCTCCTCTCTGGTGATAATCTGCAGAATTAAGTATACATCGTGGTGGAGAAAAGCAGAAAGAAAAGTGAACTAAGCACTCGTGTACACGACATTATATATTTGGTGGTCCGCAAAACACGGATAGGCAAAAAAAAAGATGACATCCATGTGACGTCGGTGTTACCTCCGTTTTTTTTTTTTTGCTGATCCATTGTAACATTGCCTGTCATTGTCCACGAAACGGACAAAAATAGGACATTTTGTATTTTTTTGTGGAATGGACTTCCAGATACAGAATGCACACTGATTAATTTCAGATTTTTTTGCGGCCCCATTGAAATGAATGGTTCCGCATATGGGCTGAAAAAAAACAGAACAGATACAGACAAAAAATACATTTGTGTGCATAAGCCCTAAGGAAGATCTGGTAAAAACATATGGAGAAGCCAGTGTAGCCCAACATTTTTTATGATAGACAGCATATTGTCAGTGAATTAAAGATGGCAAATATTGGAACAAGTAGAAAGAATTGAAGGGGTTAATTCCAAAATACAATTACAGAGGGCGTCCAAAAGGAATGAATGAACTCTGCAATTTAAATGTGTTTTTGTAAATAGGAGACATAGAATCTGACAACACCACTGTGGCTGTCAGATTCTACTGCAATATTGTTTATTACAATATGTTTTTAGCTAATCAATGAGTGTAAACTGAAACTGATGACACATCATGATGACGCTTGATAAATGGGGAAGTCCCTCGAAACGTTGCATAGCATAGTCTTGAATGAACTTGCCCAGAGAAAGAGATACCGACTGTATGGAGTGTACGGGTGAATGTACGAAGGAGCCGGCACACTGAAATGAACCCTGAGCTAGGCGGAGCAAGCAAAATAGAATAAGGTTTCTATAACCCATTTTGGATATGTTTTAACTTTTTACCAAATAAATGACACTAATTTAATATATTCCAGGTTATATATTGTATAGCATATAAGCATGGATTGCATGGACAGTGGAAGTCCAACTATTCAGGAGAAAGACCAGCCACTAATAATCTGCTATTAAGAGCCTGTGAGCACTTTGGTCCAACAGGTGTTTCATAGATTTAAGAAACACTTGGCTGCAAAAATAAAAAAAAATACATATTTTACAAGAAAATTATGTTTTAGGCCCAAATCTTTCATTTTCACAAGGGGTAAGAGGAGAAAATGCATCCCAAAATGTGTTACCTATTTTCTCCTGAATAGAGCACACCCCATATGTGGTCATAAAATTCTGTATGGGCACATGGCATGGCTCAGAAGGGAAGGAGCACCATAAGGCTTTTGGAGGGCAGATTTCACTGGAATAATTTTCCAACCATGTCACATTTGAAGAACTTCTGATGCACCCCTATCATGGAAACCCCCCAAAAGTGACCATATTTTGGAAATTAAACCCTCAAGGAATATTTCAAGGGTTAGAGTGAGCACTTTGGCCCAATAGGTATTTCATATAATTTAGATTGTTGATCCAGGGAGTAATTCTGATTGCCTGATTGGAGTCGGGAAGGATTTTTTTCCCCTAAAGTGAGGAAAATTGGCTTCTACCGCACAGGGGTTTTTTGCCTTCCTCTGGATCAACTTGTAGGAAAACAGGTTGAACTGGATGGACAGATGTCTTTTTTCGGCCTTATAAACTATGTTACTATGTTACTAGAAGCAGAAGAAAAATTGAAAAAAATACATTTTTTGGAAGAAAATTAAATTTTAGGCCCACATTTTTCATTTTCACAAGGGGTAGGAAGGGAAAATGCACCCCACAATTTGTTAATAATTTTCTCTTGAATATTGCAATACCCTATATGTGGTCATAAACTACTGTAAGGGCACACAGCAGGACTCAGAAGGGAAGGAGCATAGTATGGCTTTTGGAGCACAGATTTCACTGGAACTATTTTCATGCGCAATGTTGCATTTGTAGAAAGTCAGTGGTACCTCTATATTGGAAACCCCCAAGAATTACTCTATTTAGTAAACTATACCTCCCAATGTCTTTTAATAGGAGTGCTGTGAGCACGTTGGCCTAATAGACGTTTAATAGAATTTACAAAACCTTGGCTGTGAACTTGAAAAATTACATTTTTTTTTTTACATGAAAATGTCTCTCTGCACAAGTAGTCATTTTTACAAGGGGTAACAGTAGAAAATCACCCAGCAATTTGTTACTCTGACACCACTGACCCCAGCAACCAAGTCTCCCACCAAATTGACAGACATTCACACCTGATAGTTTGTTTTCGGTATGTTTGCTGTCTGTAGAGGAAATCTTTTTGACATATTTTTCCTTGCATCTGTCTGTGCTAATTAGGCTTAATGCTCCACACAGCATCTGTTCACACCTGATATAATTAATAGGCATTCCTTATTTGTATATATTAGAGGTATGTGGTCATTTGTGCCCCTGGTCATTCGAGTGCACATCTAAGTGCCACATTTAAGTGAAAAGCAGGAATTACACCATGAATTGAATCAGGAGTGAACAGAAGGTAATTCCATTTGCATAAAATTTCTTTATGCAATCATCTTCCAAACAAAAAGCTATACTAACTTCCCTACTATCCTCTCCACTAGCTACTTCTGCTCAACTCCCCCTACATACTCAAATCTTCTCATCTAAACATGATCAGCCACCTCTTGCTTTATCCTACACTCACTTGCTAACCCTCTCTCTACTTCTCCTTACTGCTGGAGACATATCTCCTAATCCAAGCTCCCTTGCTTTGTCCTCACCATTCTGTCTCTCCACCATTACAAAGCCTCTGCCACTAACTAATCTCACTTCTCTAACCTCATGCCCCTTCACCCGACCCCTGCTCCCACACTCTATCTATCTGTAGCATTATGGAACTCACATTGTGAGCTGTTTGAAGGTTTTCTAAGAGATGCTATCTTGGAGTACCTCAATGAAAATAAGCAAATAACTCCATATCAGCATGGCTTCATGAGGGATCGGTCGTGTCAAACCAATTTAATCAGTTTCTATGAGGAGGTAAGTTCTAGACTTGACCGCGGGGAATCAATGGATATCGTATATCTGGACTTCTCCAAAGCATTTGACACGGTACCACATAAAAGGTTAGTATATAAAATGAGAATGCTTGGTCTTGGAGAAAATGTCTGTATGTGGGTAAGTAAATGGCTCAGTGATAGAAAACAGAGGGTGGTTATTAATGGTACATACTCAGATTGGGTCACTGTAACTAGTGGGGTACCACAGGGGTCAGTATTGGGCCCTATTCTCTTCAATATATTTATTAATGACCTTGTAGAAAGCTTGCACAGTAAAATATCAATTTTTGCAGATGACACTAAACTGTGTAAAGTAATTAACACAGAAGAGGACAGTACACTGCTACAGATGGATCTGGATAGACTGGAGGCTTGGGCAGAGAAGTGGCAGATGAGGTTTAACACTGACAAATGTAAGGTTATGCATATGGGAAGGAATAATGCAAGTCACCAGTACATACTAAATGGTAAAACATTGGGTAACTCTGACATGGAAAAGGACCTAGGAATTTTAGTGAACAGCAAACTAAGCTGCAGAAACCAGTGTCAGACAGCTGCTGCCAAGGCCAATAAGATAATGGGTTGCATCAAAAGGGGCATAGATGCCCGTGATGAGAACATAGTCCTGCCACTTTACAAATCACTAGTCAGACCACACATGGAGTACTGTGTACAGTTCTGGGCTCCTGTGAACAAGGCAGACAGAGCAGAGCTGGAGAGGGTTCAGAGGAGGGCAACTAAAGTCATAGCTGGAATGGGTGGACTACAGTACCCAGAAAGATTATCAAAATTAGGGTTATTCACTTTAGAAAAAAGACGACTGAGGGGAGATCTAATAACTATGTATAAATATATCAGAGGTCAGTACAGAGATCTCTCCCATCATCTATTTATCCCAAGGACAGTAACCATGACGAGGGGACATCCTCTGCGCCTGGAGGAAAGAAGGTTTGTTCACAAAAATAGAAGAGGATTCTTTACGGTAAGAGCATTGAGACTATGGAACTCTCTGCCTGAGGAGGTGGTGATGGTAAGTTCAGTAAAAGAGTTCAAGAGGGCCTGGATGTATTTCTGGAGGGTAATAATATTACAGGTTATAGTTACTAGATATGGGTTTTTGTTGATCCAGGGAGTAATTCTGATTGCCTGATTGGAGTCGGGAAGGAATTTTTTCCCCTAAAGTGAGGAAAATTGGCTTCTACCGCACAGGGGTTTTTTGCCTTCCTCTGGATCAACTTGTAGGAAAACAGGTCGAACTGGATGGACAGATGTCTTTTTCCGGCCTTATAAACTATGTTACTATGTTACATTCCATTTGCAGCAAACTTTCCTACATCCACACCCTCTTCATCTCCAAGAAATTTTTATTCCTACGTCTCACAAAAATATGGCTGACAACCACCAACACAGCCTTCCCTGCTGCACTATCCAATAGGAATCTTCAGTTTACTCAAATCCAGCACCGAGACCAACATGGTGATGGTGTCAGCCTTATCTTATCAGGAAACTGCTCCTTAAACCCATCTCCACCCTTTCACAACCTCCCCTCTTTCGAACTCCACTCCGTCCCCATCTTCTCTCCCTCCAACCTTCAAATAGCCGTGATCTACCATCCACCAGGCCTTACTACTACCATTTTCTATACACCCTCGCAAAAATCTCAAAAATCTCTCCATTCACACACTCTCAGACTCTCCCTCTCACCGCTCTCCACCATATCTTCCCTTCATGACACTGACACAGCTGCAGTTTTTTACAATACCACAATTACTTCAGCCCTTGACTAAGTTTCCCCTCTCACCCAAACCAGAACCCTGCAAATCAATTAACAACCCTGGAAAACTAATCAAACAAAAAACACAGCTTCAAGAATCGCTGAACGGCGCTGGAAGAAAACCCACTCTAATGAGGACTTCATCTCATACAAACAAGCTGTTCTCAAATTCAAGTGTGCACTCGCCTCTTCTAAACAGGACTACCTCACTACTCTCATTTCCATCTCTATTCCATAACCCCAAACAACGGTTTAATATCTTTAACTCTCTGCTCAGTCCTAACATGACCCCTCATCACAGCTAAAGACTTTGCCTCATACTTCAGAGATGAAATCGATAAAATCTGTGAAAGCTTTAAACACCCCCCAATACACCCTTACACAGCCACCAAATACTCTTCCCACATGACACAGTTTACCTTTGTCACAGAAAAAAGCTTCCAACTTAGTCTCCAAGTCACACCTCACCATCTGTGCCCTTGACCCAATCCCATCCCACCTCATCTCTAACCTCACCACTTTATTTATCCATGCCTTAACGCACCTTTTGAACCTATCACTAACCACTGACATCTTTCTTTTCTCTTTTAAACATGCAATCATCATACCCATACTGAAGAAGCCTTCCCTGGTCCCATCCTCTTTATCCAGCTGAATTCACTGTCTTTTCCTCATGTCACTCAGCCCCTCCACCTCACCTGTCCATTACAATTAATAGCACACATTGGATTCTACCCTGTCCTTTAATGCCATGCATCAAAACTCTCACCTCCACCTGCCACTTTCAACTTAAGAACATCTCTTGTATTTGCACATTCCTCACCCCTGAGTCAACCAAAATGCTAGTGCATGCTCTCGTCATCTCCCACTTGGACTACTGCAACATCCTCCTGTGTGGTCTCCCATCCAGCACTCTTGCTCCCCTCCAATCTATTCTCAACTCTGCTGCCCGGTTAATCCACCTCTCCCGTTGTTTCTCCTCTGCCTCCTTCCTCTGCCAATCCATTCACTGGCTCTCCATTGCCCAGTGAATTCAGTTTAAACTACTTACAGCTACATATAAGGCCATGCACAACCTGACCCCTCCTTATATCTCTGACCTGCTTTCTCGATACATCCGCACATGTAATCTCAGATCCTCACAGGACTTCCTCCTCTGTTCTCCTCTTCACACAATCGACTACAAGATTTCTCATGTGTCTCCCCCTTACTCTGGAACTCTCTACCCCAACACATCAGACTCTCCCCCAACATCCAAACTTTCAAGTGTAACCTGAAAACCACCTTTTCAGGAAAGCCTACTATCTGCAGTGAGCATACTGCCACCACACAGCCACACGAGCAGCCTATAACCTCACCTACTGTGTTTGTCCCTTCCTTTACAGATTGTAATCCCTTGCTAGCAGGGTCCTCTATCCATCTGTACCAGTCTGTTAATAGATTCTTGTTTATTGTATTTTTATATTTGTGTTTAGATGTACAGTTCAATGGAATTAATGGCACTTTTAAAGAATAATAATTTCCTCCAGAATATGGGAACACCCCACATGTGGTCATAAAGTGCTGTACAGAGATACAGCAGGGTTCAGAAGAGAATGAGCACCATGTGCATTTGAGTCCTAGTTTGGTGATTTATTCAGTGCTGGCCGACAACTGCAGAGGCTCTGAGGCGAAAAAAAAAAGACCCACTATGAAGTCCCACTATGAAGTTCCACTATGGGACTTCAGCTTTTGGGCGTCTGAACCCTGTTCTAGTGCAGTACGATATATGCATTAAAACAGAGCAGTCATCATGGCAGTCATCAGCTGCTGTTCTCACAGCTCGGGGGACTGACAGAGAGAACGAGGGAACTCCATCAACTTCTTTTCTAGTAGAAATAAACATCTTTCTCCTAATAAAGTATATTACAGAAATAATTCACATCCATGTCCCTACACAATATTAAAACTAAACCAAAAACAAAAGTTACACTTTAAGTCTTCATTGAAGTATCCGTCTATGAAGTATCTTCAATGGAAGAAGTGCCATAGTGCACACAAGTGCTATGTGATTCCAAGAGCCAGAGACAGTAGTAGTGAAGAATTTGGTGAGTTTCTGTGGGCCACTTTGCGACATTCAAGGAGTGAAGATGAGCTTGGCTATTATAATGGGAGAATTACTTTGGCAGTGAGACCAGAGAAAAGAATTCAGGTTGTCTCCTCGATGTGCCTTTAACCTCATCCTGATTATTTTTAGCTATACACATGAAATAGCCTTTACATTTCAGAAAGAAATCTTTTTCCTTATTGTTTTGTGTAAAGCTGTCTTAATATCTTTATTCTTCAGACTGTATATAAGAATAAATATTTTTGGGGGACAACATTTGTGCAAAATTACCTGACGTTAACACCACCAGTGCTGCGTGTGCTGTATAATGTTTGTGTATCCTAAATACCTGACATCCAGTGTATTTTTTTCTGCCGCTAATCAAGGTGACATTACCTGCGCTACGTCTGCTGTATAACGTTTAAACATCCTAAATACTTGGGAGTCCAAGATGCATCCAGACATCCTCCCATGTTGTTCCCAAACCATTTCAGTGGTGTTTACATAATTTTCTGATCTTTTCCTGTGAACCAGACACCCTCCCCTCTTCAGAGCAGGGGGTGCCTGGTTTAGTGCTCTGGTTCTCCCATTGACTTCCATTGTGCTTGGGTGCTCTGTAGGGCACTCGAGCATCACCATGTGTTCTACCCAAGCACCAGAGCACCCGAGCACTATGGTGCTCAATCAACACTACTCACAGCCAATACAATTAGAGATGAGCGAGTACTAAAATGCTCGGGTGCTCGTTATTTGAGTCAAACTTTTCCCGATGCTCGGGTGCTCGTTTCGAATAACGAACCCCATTGAAGTCAATGGGAGACTCGAGCATTTTTGCGGGGGACCAAAGCTCTGCACAGGGAAGTTTGCCTGAAAACCTGGAAACCTCAGAAAATGATGGAAACACCACGGAAATGTATAGGAAACAGCAGGGGCAGCATGCATGGATGCCTCTGAGGCTGCCTAATCCCACCATTCCCCCAAATTCTCAGGCAACAGCCTGGTGGTTACCCTCATGGCAATTGTGCTCACCCAGACCAAGAAAGGCGAGGCAAATACCCATCACATGTTAGGGAAGCACCCAACTAGGTGCAACGAAGGTCCATCACCGCCTGCAGGTGAAACCACTGCTCATGCTGGCACTGCAGCTGAAATCAAGTTTAGTATCTGTTCTTATCAGTTGCTGTGGCTGCTGGTGGTATAGTGGTGAGCATAGCTACATCCCAAGCAGTTGATCTGGGTTCGATTCCTGTCTATTGCAGGAGGCAAATAAAAATCAGTACAATATCTAATATGTCCCCCTACCCAAGAAAATTGTTTGGAGAGAGGGCCTGTAGGTGGGGGGGAAAGGAGGTTTCGCTGGAAGAGCCAGAGGAGTGCCCCCTGGGCTAGCATGTGTGGTGGTGACAACAGCCGGATGGAGTTAGAATGACGACACAGGACCCCAACTTAAAAATTTAGCATCAACCGGTACAATTGTCAATTATGAGCTTGATCAAGTGTGGCATGACTTTTTAAATGGACATTGCATGTGGTCACGTACTCCCTGGAACCCCATAGTCACCCCTTCTCTGATGTGCTAGCCCAGAACATTCTCTGCCCCAATTCGCAAGACCTTTTGCTGTTTCCATGTGCTGACAGTGGGGATTTACCAGTGTTGTCTGAGGAGGTGGTGGACAATGGCGAGACACAGGTGTCAAGGGGTGAGGTAGTTGTATGGGAAGCAAGTTACAGTGGGGACTCCTTGGGGGGGACTTTCTCATGATGGGACAGATTCAACTTGGGTGGATCAGGCACAGGAACAGATTAGAGATGAGCGAGTAGTGAAATATTTGAAAGTTCGAAATTCGATTCAAATAGACCGCGAAATTCGACTATTTGACCGAATATCGAATCCCATTAAAGTCTATGGGAAAAAAATGCTCGCCACTTGGAAATCTCAATTCGACCACTTGGAGGTCACCAAGTCCACCCTGAAACCTCAGAAAAGGATGCCAACACTGCTGGAATGCAACTGGGACAGCAGGGGAAGCATGTCTGGGTGCATATAACGCGCCCAAGTCGCACTATTACGCCACTATCACAGCCTCTCAACAATACACTCCAAAGACAATATAACCTCTCTGTAAAGTGAGACCATACAAGGAAACCTTCTTTCCTCTACATTGCCATGGACCCCAAGCCAAACTAGACAAAAAAGAAGATAAAATTCTGCACCCCTTAAAATCACGTTGCCTATGACAACCACAGATGGCATAGGCAAGGGGGAAAGCAATCAAGCCATCACTATTTTTCCCTCTGTGCCATCCCTGCCTTGCCCAGGCACATGTCCCCAAAACATCATCCACGCCCAAGTAACACGGTTACTGCAAAAGGCCATTTGACCACCAACACTTTGGTTTGAGGCCGGGGATGCTACATCTCCCTGACGGCACACTGGGTGAATGTTGTGGAGGCGAGGACGGGCAAACCTGCTACCCCCACCCAAGTTTTGGGCCTTTGTTCTGTCTGGATTTCCGCAACCCTTACAGACAGCTCGGCAAACCCCTCCTTCTCCTTCTAGATTTGTTAAATCTGTCCACCACCCAGTCAAGTCCACAAAGTCCAGTCTCGTCGATAGCCTGCAGAAACTGCAGGGACCTCACTCTGACCCTCCTTCCTCCCATCCTGCCCAATGTTATCAACCCAGTGTTCCCACCCATGCAAGAATCGCAGGAGCTATCTGAGGATTTTGTTTGTTCTGATGCCCAAACACTGGAAGCAAGCTCCATCTCTAGCTGATGGTGGTGTGGAACGGGCACTAAAGTGTAAAAATGATTAGGGACGATGATGAGGACACAGTTGCCAGCAAGGGAGGCTGTTGGAGCAAAGTGAGGCAGTGTAAGAGGAGGTGGTTGAGTTATGACGAAGTCAGTGACCCGACCTGGCCCAGTGTCATGTCTAGCAGGTAAAGCAGTGGGGATGTGAGGGATGCGTAGGACCGCAAAGGCAGGAAGAGGCCGTGGGCTGGCCAGAGGCTCATGGAGAAGGCAGGCTAGAGCCCGCAGGGCCGCATCTCTTCCCTATAACAGGCCCCCACACAAAGCTCTCCCATCGAGGGCTCTTAGGTCCTTGTTTGTGAAAAATTTTAATGAGTGCGCAAAGTGAGCTAGAGGTGAGCCCTCGAAAAAATTATATGGAGGCCCAAGAGGTGAGCCCTCGAAAAAATTATATGGAGGCCCA